>JASJUZ010000021.1:0-122145 GCA_037159825.1 Tupiocoris notatus | reverse complement strand
GAGTGTGTGTTAGGTTTAGTCACGATTTATTATTTTCCTGTAGCCATGAACGTTGCCCTAAGATCCAGCCTATCCTGTCCCAACTATCCATCTATCGTTCACCTGTTTGCCCCCGCTTCTTCGAGCGCTGCTTTCATCACAGTCAGTTCAGTTGTCTCCTTTCTCCGTGTTGGGCGCGCCCTGAGTCGAGTCGTCGAGTCGCTAAGTCTGTTCATCTGCGCAAGAGAAATTCCAGAAAAGGACCTCCTTCAACCGAAATTGGCGCCGATCGCTACCAGTGCTACCGAAGGACGAAATATAAAAAACCGTCGGGAAAACCGAGGTATTTGCGGATTCACAAGGCCCTTTACAGTCCTGCCCTGTGCCAAAGGTGAGCGTCCTATTTTTCCTAAATTTTCCTAATCTTGTTCCCTACCTCAAATCTGTGACTTGTTCAATTTTCGCTGCCTAAAACCCACAAAATTGGTCCATGCGGGTCGGATTAATTTATTTCACCCCAAAATCCTATTTCGAAAATCAGCCATTTTGAATAGTAGCCCACGTTCTAGAATCTTCCAATCTGTAACAGATCGGTGCCTGTCGTTGTAGTGAAACCACTCCGAGGTAACGATCATTGTACTATTCTGTACTGCAAAATTGTTCGAACTTGCAAAATAATTTGTAGCGACTCGACTCAGGTCGCGACCGGTCATTGAGTTAGTTTTCAAGCTCCGTGATCGCTCCCCTCCTTTTGATAAGGCGTAGAATACGCGCCAAGCCTTGTTTGTTTACACTTGCCTAGTCACTTTGCCTTATCGTACCTACAACCGTTTAGATTGTTTATTTATTTTTGCGTTTGCATTTACGTTGTTGTTCGCGTTTGAATTACTAATATCGTTCGTTAATAATTATTTCGCTTCAAGCCAATCTTGTTCGCCTCTCTCACCGGTTCCTTTGGGTGTTGTTCAACATTATTTCGCGTTTCCGTGTACACTGTGTTTGTTCCCGGTTATTCCATTAATTCAGTCATGTCTGCTGCCAAATTGAACGCCACTGTTCGTCGCAGAGATCGCTACGTCGCCAAATTGAAAACAACTTACGCCTTGATAGAACATTTGCCTGAAAATTTGGAACATTTCGTCGCTCGCTGCGAGGACTTAAGCGAGGATTATCGAGAGTTCGAGCGTATTCAATCCGAAGTAGAGATTTTGGAAGCCAAACTGAACAATGACGCCGAAGAAATACCGGAAGGTGGCAATGCAGCTGGCCTTGATGTGGCTAGCCAATACGATGAGATGTATTTCCAGGTAAGAATACGTTTCAAAAGCCTTATCAATGCCTATCCCGTTACTGCAACCCCGAGACGATCGACAGATACAGATCCAATAGACCGTACTTATAATGCAGGTAATAGTACTTCGAGTCCAAGGTTACCTAAATTGGAAATCGCCCCTTTCGGAGATGACATCAGCCAGTTTCGTTCGTTCATCAGCCTTTACGATACGTTAATTCACAAATCCAATTTGTCGCCTATTGAAAAATTCTCGTATTTGAAAACATTGGTGGTCGCATCAGCTAAAGACCTAGTAGACTCAGTAACATTTACGCCTGAAAATTATAGTATTGCCTATCATAAATTAGTCGACCGTTTCTCCAATAATCGTATTTTGGCTGTGCATTATTTAAATAAAATTTTGGAAATACCACCGCTTCGTTCCATGAACCTTGAAAATTTAAGAAAAATTGTGGATACCTTTCAGGTCAATATCCAAGGATTGAAGACCCTCGACATTGCAGATTTAACCGGATTCATATTTTTGCAACTGGCGCTTCGTCTCCTCGACCAACGAACTCGCACTCAATTCGAAAATGAAGTAAGAGAGGTAACATTTCCTAACTTTGATAACTTGTATAAGTTCCTAACCAAGCAATGTGCAATTTTGGATATATCCCAAGATCCTAGCGTCCAGTCTTCCAAGGCTGCCAGTTCCGTCCCGCCTATGAAACCTAAGCCATCCTATCCTATTAGAAAAGCTCTCCTAGCCACGTCGTCTCCTAAATCAGATCCAGTAAGAGCGAATCCTGCGCAACCCGTTCCCAACGAGCAAGGCCGAGTAATTACTTGCCCTCTTTGCAAAGCCAGCCATCGTTTAGCCTTTTGTCCTCAATTTTTGAGCCAACCCGTCGAAGAACGCAAAGAGAGAGTAAAATCCTTGCGCCTGTGTTTCCAATGTTTTGGGCCACACCGAATCTCTGATTGCAAGTCCGTTTATAGTTGCAAACATTGCAATTCCAAGACGCACAATTCGTTGCTGCATCGTTCCTCGAATTCCAGCCACTCAGCCGAAAACCAGTTGCAACCGCCGCCTGTTCAGTCGACTTCGAGCGCCTGTCCTTCGTCTAGTGCCGGTGGAAATGCCCAGATTTATTCCTGTCGTATTTCTCATTCGACCTCCTCTCCATCCACTGTGCTATTGGGTACTGCTAGGGTGTTGGTGAGATCCACGTCGGGTCACTTGATTCCTGCTAGAGCGATCATCGATCAAGGTTCGCAGATCAACCTAATCTCGGCGCGGCTATCCCAGCAACTTGGTATTTCCTGGCGAAAATGCAATTATGATATACATGGGGTAGGGGACTCCACTCCAATTACTGGGCAGAAAATTCTCACCTGCGAGATTCACCCTCGAACGCTTGGCCAAGAACCTTTCCATGTGAATGCAGTCATCCAACCAGTCATATGTGCCTCGAATTTACCCAACGTTCCTGTCAGCCAACAACTGAAAGCCCAATTATCAGGTTTACATTTGGCTGATCCTGATTTTGATGTACCGGCCAAGATTGATTTGTTGCTCGGAGCCACCGTCTTTTCCCATATCATACGTTTCGACCAAGTTCCTTTGCCGCAGGTTTCCGATCATCGACAGCCTTGTATATTGCCAACCAGCCTCGGGCATTTGCTTATTGGTTCAGCTCCAGTCGACCAATCCACCACCGGGAAAGTAGCCATGATTGCCTTAGTTAAACCGAGCCTCGATGAATTACTCCGCAATTTTTGGGAATTAGAAGAAGTATCCGTTCCTAAAGCCGTTTCCCCGGACGAAGCCTATTGCGAGCAGCACTTCCTGTCTACTTTTCGACGAAAGCCCTCCGGTCGGTTTGTAGTTCGCCTGCCGTTCAAGAATGGTGTAGCTCCTGACCTAGGGAATAATCGCAGGGCAGTCACCGAGCGATTTCACCAAGTCGAAAGACGCTTCCTTCGAGATCCTGAGTATTATGCATTGTACAGGGAAAACATTGAAGACCTTTCCGCGCAGCGTCACCTTGAACCCGCCAGCCAACCTTCTGTCTATTTGATGTCTCACCATGGTGTGATGAAACAATCATCCTCCACTACCCGTCTTCGGGTTGTCTTCAATGGTGCCGAGAAGGACCCCAACGGTTTTTCTATAAACGATTTCCTACTCACAGGCCCCGCCCTACAACAAGATATTACTCATGTGCTCCTGAACTTTCGATATCACCTAGTTCCATTCTCATGCGATATTAAGCAGATGTTCCGCCAGATTATTTTAGATGAACGCGATCGTCAATATCAACATATCCTCTGGCGAAACGGCTCCTCTGAGGAATTGCGCGAGTGGGCGTTGTGCACTGTGACGTTTGGTCTTTCATGCAGCCCATTTCTAGCCATTCGAGTACTACAACAGTTGGCTGCTGAGGAGCAGCCCAAATACCCCCAAGCCTCCAAGGTCCTGCTAAATCAATGCTTTGTCGATAATATTCTTGCCGGAGCCGACAACGTTACCGAGGCCACGCGACTGAGCCGACAACTCATCGACCTCTTACAAGCCGGAGGCTTTGAATTGAGGAAGTGGATGAGCAGCGTGCCGGACGTCTTGGACGGACTACCAGCCGAAGTCGTCGATGTTCCTCATACCGTTAATTTCACAAAGTCCGTCTCCGTGCTCGGCCTTGAATGGGATCCTGCCTCCGACAACCTTTTCTATAGAGTGTCACTATCTAACAAATCCCCAACCAAACGCCTTATACTATCCCAAGTTGCTTCCATTTACGATATTAACGGCTATCTCAGCCCGTTTACCTTCCTCATGAAAAGTTTATTGCAAAAGTTGTGGCTATTGGGTGTTGGCTGGGACGATCCGTTACCCTCGAATATTATAAATACTTGGTCAAATATGATGTCTGAATTACCAAAGCTCTCTGACCTCCGTATTCCACGCTGTATTAACTTACCTTGTTCACAGGCAGCACAACTGATCGGTTTCTGCGATGCGTCTAGTTTTGGCATGGCGGCCGTGTTCTACCTACGAGTGGCCAATAATACTGAAGTGAAGATTTCCCTGCTCTCCGCCAAGACGCGCGTCGCCCCATTGAAGACCGTATCCATCCCTCGTTTAGAGCTGTGCGCCGCTCTCCTACTCGCCCGTCTGCTCAAGAACCTACAGCCATTGCTCGACCGCTTCCACGTTTCACAAACGTTCCTTTTCTCCGATGCCATGACAGCGTTGGCGTGGATTCGCACGCCGCCTCATCGTTTAAAAACTTTTGTGGCCAACCGAGTCTCCGAAATTGTCGAGGTGACCCATCCATCATCCTGGCACCATATACCTGGTGCTTTGAATAGCGCCGACTGCGCCAGCCGAGGCCTGACGCCTATCCAACTTATGGAGGAGCCAATGTGGTGGAATGGACCGCCCTTTCTCCGAGATGAGCTGTCCGAGTGGCCATTGCGATCCATCGACGACTCCATCGAAGTACCGGAATTGAAGCCCATCGAAAAACGCTCCTTCCTCGTATCTGAAACCCCTCACGATACTCTCGCCGTCTTCAGCCGTACCAACGACCTTCTCAAATTGCAACGTCTCGTGATCTACGTCCTGAGATACATTCGTCGCCGACAGAGCTCAGCGGTGCCTGTGCCGAGTCCCATTTCTGCCGCCGAGTACAAAGAGGCGATGCAGAGATTGGTTCGCATTTACCAGTCGCTATATTTCAAGCGCGACCTAGATCTGATTGCAAGAGGAGAACCTTGCAGCAACCAGTTGCGAAGCCTGAGCCCTTTTTTGCGAGAGGACGGATCCCTCATGGTGGGGGGTCGCCTACGATTCGCACCACTTCCGCAAAGGTCCAGACATCCGTACTTAATACCCCGCGAAAGTCATTTGGCGACTTTGATCGTCGATCATTACCATCATCTTACCGTGCATGGTGGATCTCGACTGATGCAATCGCTTATTCAACGGGATTTTTGGATCCCACGCATTCGCAGCCTCATTAAAGCGCGTTTGTTCCGGTGTGTAACCTGTTTCAAGAACAAGCCTAGATTGGCGCAACCAATAATGGGCGACCTTCCGCTCACCCGATTCGAACAAGGCCGCTGCTTCATCAATACGGGCGTCGACTTTGGTGGTCCTTTCTTTATGAAAGAACACGCTCGGCGAAACCCAAGACTGGTCAAGGTGTACCTATCGCTCTTCATTTGTCTTGCCACCAAAGCCATCCATTTAGAGTTGGTAACCGACCTTACCACCGAAGCCTTCTTAGCTTGCCTCGACCGATTCATCAGCCGTAGGGGTGTACCTTCACGTATCCTGTCTGATCATGGCACGAACTTCAAGGGTGCTGCGCGCGCTCTCATGGCCATCTACGATTTTGTTGCCCAGCGAAGTGACACCATCGCTGCTAACCTATCTAAAAGGGGCATCCAGTGGCAATTTATACCGCCGCACGCCCCCAATCAGGGTGGACTCTGGGAAAGAGCCATCCAGACCATTAAACGCCATCTTCATCGAGCAGTCGGTCAAACCCACCTCACCTTCGAAGGCTACTACACGCTTCTCTGCAAGATCGAAGCAGTCGTCAATTCGAGACCGATCTGCCCTCTGTCAACCAACCCTGATGACGGATTCGATTATTTGACTCCTGCCCACTTTCTCATCGGCGAACCACTCCTGTCTCGTCCAAATCCGGAAGAATTGGATCTCAAAATCACACCACAGGCGCGTTGGCGCATCATCTCGCAGACCTCACGTTCGTTTTGGACCCGATGGTCCCGGGAGTATCTTCAAACCCAAATGGAGCGGCCTAAGTGGGTCAATCATGATCGTCCAGTGAAACCAGGTGAGTTGGTGATTCTATCTACTCCATCGACCGCCTCCAGATTGTGGCCGATGGCGCGCGTACTGGAGGTGTACCCGGGGCGGGACGGTGTGGTTAGGGTCGCGAGGTTGAGAACCCCATCCGGGGAGTTGGTGAGACCGGTGAACAGATTGGCCATCCTTCCGATCGATAGTTCTCCGGACCATTAACCGCAATTTAAAATTATTCAATTTGGTGGGGGGTTATGTTAGGTTTAGTCACGATTTATTATTTTCCTGTAGCCATGAACGTTGCCCTAAGATCCAGCCTATCCTGTCCCAACTATCCATCTATCGTTCACCTGTTTGCCCCCGCTTCTTCGAGCGCTGCTTTCATCACAGTCAGTTCAGTTGTCTCCTTTCTCCGTGTTGGGCGCGCCCTGAGTCAAGTCGTCGAGTCGCTAAGTCTGTTCATCTGCGCAAGAGAAATTCCAGAAAAGGACCTCCTTCAACCGAAATTGGCGCCGATCGCTACCAGTGCTACCGAAGGACGAAATATAAAAAACCGTCGGGAAAAACGAGGTATTTGCGGATTCACAAGGCCCTTTACAGTCCTGCCCTGTGCCAAAGGTGAGCGTCCTATTTTTCCTAAATTTTCCTAATCTTGTTCCCTACCTCAAATCTGTGACTTGTTCAATTTTCGCTGCCTAAAACCCACAATAAATAAACGAAAATAGAGAAAAAAAAAAAACTTTGAACTTTTTTTTGGTTGTAGTAACTTCCAACGCACGGAAATCCTCTTGATAGAATCGCAATGAATTATTCTTTTCGTCGAATTTTCTATTTGAATAATGGAGGTGGAAAAAATCCGCTCCCTCGAGAAACAAAAACTTGCGACGCCCAGAAAATAGGACGGGAAATGCCGAAAATAGACCGCGGTGCGTTAATTCTGAAAAGAAATTTCCCGCAGAACAGTTTCGAGCTTCAAATACTGACGGAGGAAAACAAATTGCGCCCCGAAGGAACAATGAGAGTTCCCTGAGCCGTGGGACTTATCCTTATACAAAGGGCCGCTCATCTCTTCTCGTTTTAGGCGTTTCTTTTTTATATTTCTGCCTGTCTGCACGCTTCAAGTTGAAAACGGTGGTATGTAAAGACCTGTAAAGCATTCGGGCGCAACGTTAAAAACAAAAATAACTGAGTTATTATATGCGAAAATCGGAGCGTTTTATAGGTACTTGAGAAAATAAGCGATGTTGCGTTTTTTTTTTCGGCCGCAGAAAACACGATAAAAATAATTGGAAAAAATTATGGCTCTGCAGGAACAACAGGGCAACTCCGTAACTAAATGCGTCTAATCATCGTGGAATAAAGAAACAAGCGAGGACAACCAGAAATAGAAAAATCTACGAAATATGCGAACAACGCGGGGGTTGGTTGTTTCTCTACGCGGGAGTAGATGTTCGCCCTAAGGTAGAAATTTCAATTTCATAAACTGGCCCTACGCTGCAAAAAAAAAGAAAAAAAAAACAGGGAGGGAAAACGAGGTGAAAAAAAGGTTGACGTGGCATGAGTGAGCAATGCAGGAGGAAATTCACTAAGGGATAAAATGTGAAGAAGAACCATGGTTATGCTTCGTTATGGCCAAATATTGAGGATTTTGCATGGGATGTTACCATTCGAAACTAAAAAAAACTTCCGAAAATGGGGAAATGTTAATTGATGCGGTTCGTTTTCATGCTCAAGATGATCGATGGAAAACCCTAAATTAATACTCTCAGTCATGTAAGTGCGTCCTTAATTCAGCAAGTTGACTTACGGCCCAATACCCGAAAATCAAGCGGCATCTGCTCGCCATAACGAACATTTTAAGGCCTCAAACGTACAAAAATATCGACTCTTATATAGCCTGTAAAAATCAAAATAGAAAAAACTTCCAACGCTTATATCTCGGAAGTACTTTGTTTATCCAGGATTTGCACATTTTACTGGGTAAACATTACGTTGAAATTTCATAGAGTTTCATGAATTTTTCACGAAGATATGACGATTTATGTAATTTTTTGACCACGGACAGACTCACAGACACTCTGACACTTGTTCCGAAAGCGTTTCTCAGTATAAATAGTGGTATAAAAATTTCTTTCAAATTCACCTCCGTTCCGAATTCGACTTTTCGGACGATCGCAATACTTCCATTTACTACGTAAACATGGAAGTGAAAATTCAAATCAATGTTACTCGAGAGTGCAAACGAAGTGTACCATTAATTTTTTCTTTATAAGTTGTTTTTACGTTATTTTTTCTCATCGCCATAGTAAGAGCTATTTATTTATTTATTATTTTTTTAATTATTGTATTCTTGCAGGCTCTAACTTCTCTCTAGTCGTTAAATAAACAACTTCAAACAACAATCTTAACATAATTTTCAAGGCCTTGACTATTCCAATATTGATTCTAAAGGCATGAAAAGAATTGAATAAAAAAAGTTTAAATACTGCCTCGTTTCCACCACAAATAAGTTCAGCCGCGGTTTAAAATTATTTATTGCCGATGGAAAAAAATCTTTTTCATCAGCCGATTCTATAAAATCGGTTCTTCGCATTTCAGAAAATAAATTCTCGAAGGGCGGATTTTGTTTGAGTGATTTCCGGGTACTAGAATCGTTTGGTGAGGCTTTTTAATTGGCCAAAACCGGAGGCTTGGAATTCTTCCAAACGTTATTCGGCGAATCGAAGTGAGTTGTTATTCGTGAGAATCGATATTCCTGAGGCGTGCTTGTCGGGCTTTTCGATTCAGGCTCCGATAATTAACACGAGAACTCGACCCTGGTAATGCTCTTTTCTTTATCTCGTTTTTTCAAAGACCCGATAAAGTCCGATTATATTTGCGATACGAACCGCCTCGATCACGTCTCCCAGACTCGCGATTCTTCGCTCAACGGAGCGGGTATTTTCGTTACTCACTTCCGATGAATTTTAATTTTTTTCTCTTGAAAAACCGAAGATTTTTTACTTCCATGTTTACGTAGTAAATGGAAGTATTGCGATCGTCCGAAAAGTCGAATTCGGAACGGAGGTGAATTTGGAAGAAATTTTTATAACACTATACTCAGAAACACTTTCTGAACAAGTATCTGTGGTAAAAAATTACATAAATCGAATATCTCCGGGAAAAATGAATGAAACTCTACAAAATTTTAAGGGAATGTTTTACCAGTAATTGTGCAACTTTAACAGTCTCCGGATCTTGGATAACACACAGTGCTTCCGGGATATTAGCGTTCCAAGTTTTTCTATTTTGATTTTTACAGGATATATTATATTAGTCAATATTTTTCTACGTTTGAGGGCTTAAAATGTTCGTTATGGTGAGCAGATGCCGCTTGATTTTTTTGATATTGGGTCACAGACCGTACCTCCAAGTTATGAGCATTTCTTGATTTCGGAAGTGCGTAGTTTGATTTTTACAGGCCGCAAAACTCAATGTATTTGAACATTCGAGGCCTTTAAACGATGAGGTCGGCGATTGAGTGATGCCTGATTTTTATCAAGTAGGTCACATATAGTACTTCCGCGAATTTCTCATATTGAGAATATTTAGATTTTTACACACCGGAAAAATGAATATATTTTAACGCTGGGAGACTTTAAATGTTTCTATATTACAGCTGAATATCGCTTCATTTTTATTATTCGGGTTATACACATTACATCTTCGTAAAACGCATTTCGAGTCATTTTATTCGAGCTCTTTTGTAATTTTCGGGTCTATTTGGTTTTAATATTACCAACTTTGACCACGTTCAAAAAACGTTTTATGATGTATACTGTTGATCACACACAGTACTTCCGCCGTATACCATTTTTCTGCTGTTGAGATCTCTGAAGGCCGTAAAAATCAATATTCAATGTATATATCCAGTTACCGACTCAAACATGGAAGTACTGTGTGATCTATGCACACCAATGGTTTTTTTTAAGAGGAAAATCAGTATTTTGAAAGGTTAAAATAAAAGGGGACGAGCGTTGTTCATTAGAGAGCGGCTGATTTAAATGTATTTATTATAAGTCATGCGCGTGGAAATAGTCTTAAATATATCAGTTTGTTTATAGATGGTGAGTATCTTCAGTTTAGGGGAAATTGGACTAACGTTCGAAAAGGTTTTTATAGCGACGTCGAGTTTTGATTTCAAAGAAATAATTATCTTATAGTCATATAACAACACTTCACAAATACTTATTGCGCTGAAGATGCCCTAACAGTGAAAGCACCCTGTTTAATATGGAGAAAGGGTATTTTTTTACCCTTAAGACATAGGAACATAAAAAATATTGATTATTTTTAGCGAAACATGATAAATATGAAGAAAATATCGCAATAGGCAGATACTGATTTTACCTACTCTATTTGTGTCGGCCGAAGTGTCCCCTGAATTACAATTAGGTCGGCTTATCGCATTTCCATTGCTCACTCCACTCAACCGAAATTTGCCGACAGACGCAGAGGCCGAAAATTCGAAAATGAAAAACCCGCGTAATATTTTTCGAACGCGTCACTCGCGCGAATTCGATAGATTTATTCCATTTTGCCAATTCTATTGACTTTCATTTAAAAAAAAGCGTCATCACTTATCTATCCGATTTTCCGCCTTCTGCAGAGAAATTTCATTTTTTCTCGATATTTATTTCTTCGATGTGATTTTTCTTTAGTTTTGTATTTTTTATAACGCGCCGACTACGCGGGTCTGTCGCGATACGGTCACAGGTCGTTTCGAGCGGCGCGGCGGGAGGTTTGGAGGGAACTGAGCCACCGGAACCGCTCGAGGGAGGAAGTGGCTTAGACGGAGGAATCGGAAGGAGGAAAGGGCGAGCGATAGGAGGAACCCGGAACCGAGAGAAGTGCATTAGCCGTTGAATTCGCACAGAACGGACCGATTCTATTGCAAAATAGGGCAATACTAATCAGGAAATAATGTTAACCCGAATTCGTTATACAACAAATTATATAAATAAAACGCTGCAAATTATTTTACAGTGGTTTATTATTCCTTCGCTTCAATAATGATTTAGGAAGACCATCCATTTGGGATAGTAATTTTTTCGATCATTTCTGAACGCTCTCACCGAAAAACAGATGATAACTATAGGAGAAAACCCTATAGCAACTGTTGTAATTTTAATCATTTTTATTTTTCTTAATTTCCTAATTAAGAGCTAAATGTTTTGCCCTATCGTACAGCTGGAGTGATTGACGACCATTCCAATGAGTATAGAACAATTTTTATAGCTCAAAGAACTCTCGAGATATACCCTCATGTCAAATTTCTGAAAATATCCCAAATTCGGCACAAAAGCTGCGATAACTCGAGAACTAATAAAGCTATCGACCCCGCATTGGTCTCATTCGATTCAGCGTCCCAAAATCTATATAATTTGACACCCAATACACATTTTTCAGAAAAACCCTGAAAATATGAATTTTCTCCCCCTCAAAACCACCCCAAAAATACCCTTAAAATTGAGCTAGCAATGCGGTTCAAGAATTGGGCCATCGTAGGACCGAGATTGATTTTTGGTGAAAATTTCAAGAATTTAGCTATTATAGTTTGGCCGGAAAACTGACAGAATTTTTTTATTGGATATTCGGATTCTACTTGCCTTGAAACTAAAACATAAAATTTTGAGGGGGTTGGAAAAATTTTTCTTGGGCGATTAAAATGGTTTATTATTGAATAATAAACCAAAAATGTTCAGTTTTTCAATTTTCAATGATTATCCACCTTTCGAACGAGCCTGATAAGGCCGCCTAAAAATGATGATGGGGTAAAAAATAATTTACAATTCGTTCGTATAAATTATCTCCCCAATTTAAATTGCCGTTCGAACTCGATTGTTCGTTTGGATTCTTGGAGGTGAAAGGGCTGAAGGGTCATTCCGATTTTGGACCAGGCTAATTTCGTCTTTGCACCATTCGATCTAGAGTCGCACCGAGGCTGGCTATTTTCGTCCTTTGGTATCGATCGGCACGAGGTAAACCTAGCGAGCCCAACATGTGTCGAAATGAATCCCAAAATTCTTCCTCGAGATAGTTGACACAAAACGAGGAAATAACTGCGAACAATTTCTGATCGAAGTTGCTCTAAAGCGATTTTTTAAACCCGCTCAACTTTCCTGGCAGTTGGCAATTTCACGAGTTTTCCCCCGGTTTTGACGTAATGAAACTGAAACGACCGTAACTCCGTTCATTTCCTATTTAACGTCAAATATGAGAGCGTTGGAAGGAGAATCAAATTAATATCGAACAAATGCGTTAATTGGTTTTAAAATTAAGTTCCAAGTCGAGAGAGCTCCACGAAAAGCAAATTTTACTGAATGAAATATTTTTCTTTTTCACAGAAATGCGTCCGTGTAGTGTTCGGGTTTTGAAGATTCGAGAACGGTTAAAAAAAAAATGCGCAAAAATCTTACATTTCCGACCGCGTAATCGAATTTATTAATGAAAATCGTTTGGTAGGGAGAAAAACACCTGAGAGACCCGAGACTTTGAGTAAACGCCGTGTTTTTGAACTCTCAGTCGAAAAATAAAAGTTGAAAAATGGAAAAAAACTGTTATAACTATCACTTATCGTTAGAATGCGATTTTTTACAATAATTCGGCTTCTGGGAAAAAATTTTCAGTATCGAAATACAAATTAAAACGGATTTGTGCTTCGGAATAATTTCAAAATTGAAATAGATAAATTTGCGGTAGGTACTTGAAAAATCTAAAAAAGAAACTTATAGTTCTCGACGAAATTTTAATGTTCCCTATAAATATATCGGATTGTTCGTTACATTTTTCCTATAATGTTGGCTTTCAAAATCGGTTCGAACTAATACAGTAACTTTTACTGAATTTAGATTTCATTCCAATTTTCTGGGTGACAGTTAATAATCTTTATGCTATGTACACATTGGCAAGACATAAAGATACCCAGACGACGTAGATATTTAAAAAAATTAATTAAAAAGGTAAAAAATCTATAATTTAATAAAGTAGGTTTTTTCTTCATTTTTTTATCCATTATCTTGAATAAGCATCACATCTGGATAAATTGATAGCTATATTAAACCAGTGGTGTGCATAGATCACACAGTACTTCCATGTTTGAGTCGGTAACTGGTATAACCAATTATAGAATCGAGAAAATCGTACGAAGGCCGAAACGTGACCCTCGCGGTAAAGATCAGGCGTCATTCACTCGCCATTACAAATATTTAATACCTCTAGCGTCAAATGTATTGATTTTTGCACCCTGTAAAAAGCTCAACAGCAATAAACGGCGTATGGCGGAAGTACGGTATGTGATCAAAACAAAACAAACCATGGTCGTTGTAGGTCACATTTAAATCAAAGAGACCCGAAAGTTACAAAAGCGCTAGAGTGAAATAACTGAAATTGCGTTTAACGAGGAAGTACTGCAGGTGCCCCCGATAATAAAAATCAAGCAACATTCAACTGTCATAAAGAAAAATTTAAAGTCTGAAGTATATTCACTCTTGTGGTCTATAAAAATCTCTAATGCAAAAAAACGGCATACGGCGGAAGTACTGTGTGTTATCCTAACTATACAAAACAAGTTCTGTGAACGTGGTCAGAGTTGGTCAAATATATAGCAAAGAGCCCCAAAAAGTACAGTAACTGAAAATGCGTTTTGCGAGGAAGTACTGCAAGTGACCCCAATAATAAAAAACAAGCAATATTCAGCTGTCATATAGAAAATTTAAAGTCAAATGTATATTCACTCTTGCGTTCTATTAAAATCTCAAAAGTTAAAAAATGGCATAAGCGGAAGTACTGTGTGTTACCCAAACCATACAAAACAAGTTTTGTGAACGAGTTCAAAGTTGGTCATATTTATAGCAAAGAGACCCTAAAAGTACAATAACGCTTAATAAAATAACTGAAAATGGTTTTACGAGGAAGTACTGCAGGTGACCCCAATAATAAAAATCGAGCAATATTCAGCTGTCATATAGAAAATTCAAAGTCTAATGTATATTCACTCTTGCGGTCTATTAAATCTCGAAAGTTAAAAAAAGGCATAATGCGGAAGTACTGTGTGTTATCCAAACTATGCGAAACAAGTTTTGTGAACGAGGTCAAAGTTGGTCATATTTAAAGCAAAGAAACCCAAAAAATACAAATTAAACAACAGAAAATGCGTTTTACGAAGAGGTACTGCATGTGACCCCAATAATAAAAATCAAGCGATATTCAACTGTCATATAGAAAAATTTTAAGTCCTCCAGCGTTCAAATATATTCATTTTTGTGGTCTATAAAAATCAAAATGTAGCAAATGTGCAAATAACGCGGAAGTACTGCGTGTGACCAATTTGATAAAAATCAGACATCATTCAATCGCCGACCCCATCATTTTAAGACCTTGAAAGTTCAAATACATTGAGTTTTGCGGCCTGTAAAAATGAAAATACAAAACATGCACTTGTGAAATCGTGAAAAACGCTCATAACGTGGAGGCATTGTATGTGACCCACTATACAAAAAATCTAGTGTTTTCTGCTTGCCATAACCGACATTTCAAGCCCTCAAACGTAGAAAAATATTGACTCTCATAGCCTGTAAAAATCGAAACAGAAAAAACTTTGAACGCCTATATCTCGGAAGTACTGTGTGTAATTTAAAATCCGGAAAAACCTAATTTTGCACAATCACTGGTAGAACATTCCCTCAAAATTTCATAGGGTTTCATCCATTTTTCAGGGAGATATGGCGATTTATGTCAGTTTGTGACCACAGACAGACGGACAGACGGACAGACGGACAGACGGACAGACGGACAGACGGACAGACGGACAGACGGACAGACGGACACACAGACACACAGACACTTGTTCAGAAAGTGTTTCTGAGTATACTACTATGAAAATTTCTTCCATCAGGACCTCGGTTCCGAATTCGACTTTTCAGACGATCTCAATACTTCCATTTACTACGTAAACATGGAAGTAAAAACAATTGACGAGAATCCATCACGAATTTTTTACTGAATAATTTATTCGAATTGATAAATTTTTATTGAAGTTATCGCGGCTAGAAGTTACGAACGTGCACTTGGCTCTCCTATAAAACGGCAGCTACGCCGTATCAAACTTGTATAGCGGGTTTTATTGCTCCGCACTAATAAAATCGCCCCGCGCCATTCGTCAAATAATATTTTTCTCTTTCCAACCGCACGCAATGAAAGACGAAATGCATTAAAAAGCGCCTAAATAAATAAGAAGACCTTGGCCGCTGTTTACATTTAAAACCTCATTAAATAAAAAACACTCGGGCGGAGAAAAGTGAAATTCTGAAGGGTCTCTTGGATTAGGTATCCTCTGAACGCAGAAAAGTCGAAGGACGTCGACTTCTTATTTATTCAGGCTTTATTCTGTTGCTTATTCGCTGTACTCGCGAGGGAAAATTACAACCGAATAAGGAAAAAATGTTGACCAACGTCGAGCATTCAATAGAGTTTGAAATATTTCCAGAAGTACCGTTTTTAGTTTTACGCTGATGAAAAGAAGCGCTCCTTTATGTTCAAGGAGTGGCGTAATATTTTTATATTTTCTAGAGCTCAGCTCGGAATTCAGAAAGCGTCTTGACATCGTTGGATTTTCTGTGGCACTATTTCACCGGAGTATACAAGATCCTCGGCTATGGAAATGAAAACCGAGAAATTATTTCACTTTAACCAATATTCTGCTTTAAAAAATAAACTGTATTTTTTGTCGCCAAAAAGACGTCAGATTTTTTTGCTAACAGTTTTAAAATATTTTTTTAGCAGCAAAAAAATGTATATACAAATATATAGTTGCTATCGTTTTTCTTTATTTTTATTATGTAAGTAGTTTATTTATGATGAATATATTATTATCATTTTTATATCGCTATATAGTTTTTTTTTTCCTATGGGCAAACTCGAATTTTGTCCTGTTTCTTCTTTCTGCTATTTTATCGAATCTCGAAAACGCGACCAAAGACGACGAATTAATTTGGAAATTTATCGACAATTCGAGTCGCCCCGTTTGCCCTTAAAGGATAACTTTTTCCGATCGACATCTGCGCCCAAAGGGATAGTGAAATGGGTTTTCAATAATTCAAGTAAGATGAGACCTTCGGGGGATGTTCTTTGAGACGCCAAGAGCGATGGTTATGTCCTTCGATCTGCCATGGAAAGAACGAGGACATAAAAGTGTTCGATATTGGCTTCTCTGCAGCGATAGTATTGAAATACTTCTACCATGCGATAAGCGATTTATTATATCAGCGGTCAAGAAATTGGGCGGGTCTGAATATGGCGGTGTTGCCAGCTCTCGCGAATGATATTGAGGTCGAGTGGGAGGGGGTAATAGATTTTACTAACCAAGCTGTCCTGAACTAGCTCAGGACAACCGAGTCACGTAATGCGAGCTGCTTAGGAAATGTCCCAGGCTCGACGCTAGTTCTTTCTATTGGAACGTGAAAATTTAGGGGACGTAGCTCAACTCGACAACAGATTACCCGCTCACGCCCCACCCCCACCACTATTGGACACTAAATTCCGATGTGTCTCCAAGCTAGTTCAGGACTTGTCCGGAGGCAGATTGGCAGTGCAACTTGTCCTGGACTGCCCTCAGCGTCAGTTACATTTCTTTCAAACGTGAGCCTCTCTTCTACGGCAGCGTACTTGTCCTTAAATTGTTCTGGACGAATGATTGGGAAATATTTGTTGATCACTTGAGGTTTGTAATATTCCAGCCGTTGGTTGCTGAGAAGCAGTGGCAACGTTGTAAATACGCGCGGTTGCCGCCTCTCAGCAACTGTGATAACAGTTCGAAAATGGAGCTCCCTTTCGGGAACCCGTTAAAATGAGCTGTCTCGCATCATCAAGAAACAATTTGGTTCACAATAACTATTTTGAAGTATAAATATGACTCATGAAATTCATTATTGGTTTATTATTCAATAATAAAATATTGTAATCGCTCAAGAAAAAAAAGTCTAACCCCCTCAAAATGTGATGTGGTGGACCCTATGGCTCCACGTCGCCCTGAGGATGCCCGAATGGGTGAAAGTGCTCGGCCAGCTAATAAAGAATTGGAGAATGAGTCGCCTGGTTTTTCTCCACCTCACAACCCCCGGACATAAATTTTTTATATTTTCACCAAAAATCAATTTTGGCCGCACGAAGGCTCAATTCTTTAGCCAAATCGCTACCTCGATTTTAAGGGTATTTTTGACGGGTTTTGAGTGGGATAAAATTCGTATTTTCCAACGTTCTTTAGAAAATGGTGTATTTGGTATCAATTTCTATAGATTTTTGGACGCTGAATCGAATGAGACCATCGCGGGATCGATAACTTTTTTCGTTCTCGAGTTATTGCAGCTTTTCTGTTGAACTTGGGAAATTTTCATAAATTTGGCATGAGAGTATAACTCGGGAGTTCTTTGAGCTATAAAAATCGTTCTATACTCATTAGAATGGTCGTCAAACACTCTCCGGCAGTACCGTTGGGGAAAAAATTAGCTTTTAATTTGTAAATTAAGAAAAATAAAAATGATTAAAATTACAATAGTCGCTACGGAATTTTCCTCGATAGTGATAGATAATTTGTTTATTTGTTTATTTGTATATTAACGGGCAAGCCCAATTACATTACTATGGCGGTAAAAACAATGCAAAGAAAAATAAAGAAAAAAAAAGAGTACACATTTATCAATCAAAAATGAATGGGGAATTGTTTACAGATAATCTTGAGATAATCTTCTTAAATCATTATTGAAGATAGGAAATTAATAATAAACCATTTGGAGCGTTGTTTTTTTTTTTCACTTTTTTAGTACAAGGATTTTTACAAAACGCAACCGAAGATTCATAGAAAATCCAGAAAATAAATGTAGCAAATTTCTGTCACCAAAGAAAGGTTAATGGTGCGTAATTCAGTACCTTTGAGAACGCAATAATATCGTGCTTGATATTCCAACGTAATATTGCCATTGTAATGAGATATCGGGGCTGGAATTCGATTGAGTTACTGCCCTTGTTTCGTGACATCGTCAACGCTAACTCAATACGAACTAATTCTAAATTCAAAACATCTCTCGCCGCCGGTGATATATTGAAATATCATTAGGTAATTATTTATCGCGAGGAAAGGATCAAATTCAATATTGAAAGATGGGAAAAGGAATGAGATCCGCCTGAAGCTAGAGGAGAACGTGACTCTCAAGAAACCACGTTCTTCGTCATTATTAGGCAAGATGCGTTCTCTCCTCTCATCTTCTTCATCTTTCACTATTCCCTCTCATCTCTAAAACGTCTTGTACAACTTCCATTGCTTTTCGGTCTGCCCTGAGATAAGAAGCAAAACAAATACGCAGCGACGTCTTTCCGCGAAAAGATTTTTCTAGCGCGAAAAAGCTGAAAATGGAAGGCGTGGAACTTGGCGTAAACGTGACCGAGCTGTTGCGCTGATAATGCTTGACTTTAAACGTGACTATGCGATGTAATGATGCGACGTCAAATGTCACCTCGCAGAGGCCGTATTTTAACAAAACCGGAGGTCATCAATCGTACGAAAGAAAAAACGCTGCAAATGATTGTACAGTGGTTTATTATTCCTTCGCTTCAATAATGATTTAAGAAGACTATCCACTTGTGATTTTAATTATTCAGAACATGTGTGAACGTTCCAGGCGAAAAACAGATTGGTAAGTATGAGAGAAAACTCCGTAGCGACTATTGTTATTTTAATCATTTTTATTTTTTTAATTTCCTAACTAGAAGTTAAATTTTTTGCCTAACGGTACAGCCGGAGAGAGTGTTTGACGACCATTCCAATGAGTATAGAACCATTTTTATAGCCTTTTTATAGTCTTTTATATAAGTCTTTTTATATAACTCTCGAGTTATGACATGCCAAATTTTTTAATATTTCCCAAATTCGACTCAAAAGCTGCGGTAAATCGAGAACCAATCAATCTATCGACCCGGCGATGGTCTCATTTGATTCAGCGTCCAAAAATCTATATAATTGGATACCAAATACATATTTTCCTGAAAACCCTTGGAAAATATGAATTTTCTCCCCCTCAAAATCCCCCAAAAATACCCTTAAAATTGAGCTAGCAATGTGGTTTAAGAATTGGGCCGTCGTAGGACCGAGATTGATTTTTGATGAAAATTTCAACAACGTAGCTATTATTGTTTGGCTGGAAAAGTGTAGACGGCGTACGGCGGACAGACAGAATTTTTTTCATTGGATAATTCGGGTTTTACATGCCTTGAAACGTAAAACATCAAATTTTGAGGGGGGTTAGAAATTTCTTTTTTCTTGGGCGATTAAAATAGTTTATTATCGAATAATAAATTAAGCAATTAAGCATAATTTCGGTGTAGCATCATTATAGAAAGAGGAAAAATAAATAAAATGCTCAGCATAATATTTCAAAACCATCCCTCATTATAGCTTGTATTTTGTCCGAAACATGGCCCAGGTATTGATCACTTTATACGGAAATGAAGACAAATAGTCGACCGTGTAACCGAATCGAGATGTAGGTATACGTGTATAGGACCTAAGCTCGACGTACGGTCAGGACAGTACATAAATTAGCTCCGGCCTCAGAGCGGTCCTGATTCTCTAGGGAACTGTGTTAGTGAACAGGCTGTGGACAGTGGCGTAGGTGTACGACAACATCGAACTCCGTGTAGTTGGATAACATCGTGATGGGGCATTGCTCAGCGTCGTCTCCACATGTCGGGTATATTAGTTGGTATTATTGTTATCAATATTGATAACCCTGCGATCACGGCCGCCTTCGCAAGACAGAAACGCAGATCAGTTGAAAATATCCGAACGCAACGATTTCCGATTATTTCTAAAGCTTTGATATTTTCTCTTAGCACAGTTAGAAATTTTCAAGCTGAGATCTCGTGCTTTGTTCTAGCTCTTTTTCGTATTGAGATTACCTATTGATAATTATATTATTTGTTCCCGTCGGATAACATCAGGATTTATCTTTTTATATGCTGAATTAAGCTCACCGGGAAATTTTCAAGTTGGTGATATTTATGTTGAACTAAAGGACGAGGAAAGGAAGCTCACACAAAAGTTGAAGGAAACGACGACACGTAGCCACATCTATTCCATCCGACCAAACCGACTCGATCAACCAAAACGACTCGTTCAACCAAAACGACTCACCCGACCAAAAGCTACTATCTAACTGAATAACTCGCACGAACAAAACGACTCACCTGAACTATACAATTTACTCGACCGAAACGACCCTACCAAAACGACTTACCTGACCAAAACAATGTGCGAGACTAAAACGACTCACCTGTCGAAAACGACTCACTTGACCAAAACGACTCACCCGGCAAAAACGAGGTATCTTAATAAAATGACAAAATCTTACTAAAACGCTGCAAATGATTGTACAGTGGTTTATAATTATTTCGCTTCAATATTGATTTAAGAAGACTATCCATTTGTCATTTTAAATATTCCGAACATTTGTGAACGTTCCCACCGAAAAACAGATGGTAACTATAGGGGAAAACTCCGTAGCAACTATTGTAATTTTAATCATTTTTATTTTTCTTAATTTCCTAATTAAAAGCTAAACTTATTGCCTAACGATACAGCTGGACAGAGTGTTTGACGACCATTCCAATGAGTATAGAACGATTTTTATAGCTCCAAGAACTCTCGAGTTATACCCTAATGCCAAATTTGTGAAAATCTCCCAAATTCGGCACAAAAGCTGCGATAACTCGAGAACCAATAAAGCTATCGACCCGGCGATGGTCTCATTCGATTCAGCGTCCAAAAATCTAT
Source organism: Tupiocoris notatus (assembly GCA_037159825.1). Classification (NCBI taxonomy): domain Eukaryota; kingdom Metazoa; phylum Arthropoda; class Insecta; order Hemiptera; family Miridae; genus Tupiocoris; species Tupiocoris notatus. The sequence goes on along the minus strand of JASJUZ010000021.1, from coordinate 101,190 downwards.
ATAATTTGATACCACGTACACATGTTTCTGAAAAACCTTGGAAAATATGAATTTTCTCCCCCTCAAAACCCCCCAAAAATACCCTTAAAATTGAGCTAGCAAGTTGGTTCAAGAATTGGGCCGTCCTTGGACCGAGATTGATTTTTGATGAAAATTTCAAATTTTTAGCTCTTACAGTTTGGCCGGAAAACTGCTAACGGCGGACGGCGGACGGCGGACGGCGGACGGCGGACGGCGGACGGCGGACGGCGGACGGCGTACGGCGGACGGACAGAATTTTTTTTATTGGATATTCGGATTCTACATGCCTTGAAACGTAAAACATCAAATTTTGAGGGGGGGTTAGAAATTTTTTTTTCTTGGGCGATTACAATGGTTTATTATTGAATAATAAACCAAAAGACTCATTCGACCAGAAAAATTTCTTACTAAAACGCCTCACCCGTTCAAAACAACTTACCTGATCAAAACCAGTTGCCCAACCAAAACACATCACTCGACCAAAACGACACAACCGACCAAAACAATTTTCGCTATCGAAACGACTTACCTGTCTAAGACGACTGGTTACTAACCGAGACAACTCACTTGACAGTAAAACGACTTACTCGACCAAAACCATTGACACGACCAAAACGACTCACCCAACCAAAACAACTCACTCGACTAAAACGACTTGCCTGACGAAACCAACTCACATAACCAAAACGGCTTATTATATATCTTATTAAAACGACTCACCCAACCAAAAGGCTTATCTTACTAAAATGACTCACCCGACCAAAACGAATTATCTAACTAAAAAGACTCATCCGACCAGAACAACTTATCTCACTTTAACGCGTCCCAAACGACTTACCAGATCGAAACAAATCACCCAACCAAAACAGTCCTCGAGCGAAACTACTAAGCCGCCCAAAACAGTGTTTGCAACCAAAACGACTCACCTAACCGAAACACCTCACTTGGCCAAACGACCTCACCCGACTAAAACGACGTGTCTTACTAAAACGGCTCACTCGTCCAAAACGACTCACCTGATCCAAACAACGCGCCCAACCAAAACAGATCACTCTTCCCAAAACGACTTACCTAACCAAAACAACTCACTCGACCGCAACGAATCACCCGACAAAATCAAGCCCGACTAAAACGACGAATCTTACTAAAAAACTAAAAAGACTCATCCGACCAGAACCACTTATCTTACTAAAACGACTCACGCGTAAACGACTTACCTCATTTAAACAACTCGCTCAACCAAATCACTCGACACAAACGACTCAACCGACCAAAGTAAGCGACCAAAACGACTTACCTGTCGAAAACGACTCATCTAACCGGAACAACTCGCATGACCAAAACGATTTAGACGACCGAACCAAACCACTCGACCAAACACTCACCTGACAAAACGACTTACCCCACCGAAACAATTTACATGGCCAAACCGACTTACCAAATCGAAGGCTACCTTATAATGTACGAAAAATTTGAGACCTCTACTAGCTTTATGTTGTCAGCGTAATGATTACCTCTCAACGATATTCTTCCACAGTTACCTTATTGTCCTACCAGGCTCTGATCTTATTTCCCAATCGGTTCTAACAAGCAAGTTCGAGAGGTAAGGAATTTTCACTTCAGGCAAGGAATTCACTGTCAATCACCAACCTTCCATTCTACTATTCGAAGCTCATTTAAACTGGCCAAGTTTAAGTTCGAGCCTGGCGCTCCTCACTTTTGGATGATCGAGTTTCAGTTCCATTTAAAGTTCGAACTTCGGAGAACCTGTTCTCAACGACATAACCTTCCTGGCGGTTTTACGGATCATCGAAGACGAGAATTCCGATAGCGGAGGCTGTTACGCGATGGAAGGAGCTTGTTTTGCGGGGATAGGGATTAAAATAAAATAAAGTGTAATCTCGCTATCTAACCACGGATTTAATTAAAAAAAAAACGCTGCAAATGATTGTACAGTGGTTTATTATTATTTCGCTTCAATAATAATTTAAGACGTGATTTGTGAGTTTAATTATTCCGAACATTTGTGAACGTTCCCACCGAAAAACATATTGTAACTTTCGTTGCAACTATTGTAATTTTAATCATTTTTATTTTTCTTAATTTCCTAATTAAAAGCTAAATTTATTGCCTAACGGTACAGCTGAAGAGAATGTTTGTGTACCATTCCAACAAGTATAGAACGATTTTTATAGCTCGAAGAACTCTCGAGTTATACCCTCGTGTCAAATTTCTGAAAATCTCCCCAAATCCGGCACAAAATCCGCGATAACTCGAGAACGAATAAAGCTATCGACCAGGCGATGGTCTCATTCGATTCAGCGTCCAAAAATCTATAGAAATTGATACCAAATACACCTTTTTCTGGAAAACGTTGGAAAATACGAATTTTCTCCCCCTCAAAACCTCCCAAAAATACCCTTAAAATTAAGCTAGCAATATTTAAACTGTTTACTCATTATTGTTGTAGCGAAATAAATTTATTCCAGTCAAATTCTTCAAGCTCGCTTCACTCGAGAATTTCATTTTCTCACTTTTCTCGATATTTTTCTTAATTGTGGATAAATACATGGATCTGACATCTAGCGGGCCGTTTTGGATCGAGCTTTCCACCTGTTGCTCATGGGTTGGATTTTCGCTGGCTCCCGCGAGAAATCTCTTCGGTTGAGTTTCCCTCGAAGTTCACTCGAAGAGATTGCAGTCTACCGGTGAATCGCAGCACTATTATTATTCAATAATAAACCATAGAAATCGAAAAAAAAAATTCCAACCCCCTCAAAATTAGATGTTTTACGTTTCAATGCGTGTAAAATCCGAATATCCAGTGAAAAATATTCTGTCCGTCCGTACGCAGTCAACACTTTTCTGACGAAACAGTAAAATCTAAAATCTTGAAAACTTTCACCAAAAATCAATCTCGGTCTGGCAATGGCCCAATTCTCAACCACATTGCATGCTCAATTTATTTTTGGAGCGTTTTGATGAGGAGAAAATCCGTATTTTCCAACGTTCTTCAGAAAAAGATGTATTTGATAATAATTTCTATAGATTTTTTAACGCTGAATCGAATAAGACAATCGCGGGGTCGATAACTTTATTCGCTCTCGATTTATTGCAGCGAAAATTATAAAACTGAAACTAAGTGATTGGAAAACAATAATTTTAATTTGAAATATGAAACGAAAATAAACCGAAGTTGGAAATTAACGAGGGTAGCCATACCTCTATTATTTTATCTATACGTCAACGCCAAACGTCACCCACAGCTCCTGCGTCTGAGTTTCCCGAAGGGTTTTGACTATGAAGGAAAATCAATTTGCAGGCCCCTTCGAGCTAATAGATATTGTGACGTATGAAAAGCAAGCGAGGTCGTCCTGCAAGAAGCCAGTTCGTCCGACGGTGGAATTTAACTGACCGGAAAAGAGAAACACGGCGATTTTCACTCTCAGCCGGCCATAAATCGCGCGTAGTACTGCGTATTACGAGACAAATGGTCGAATAAACTGGAAAAAACAGCTGTGGGGTAGAATAGAAACTATATGTCGCGCTTGAAGGCATTTAATAAAAATAATTTATATATTTTCGATAATAAAGCTGTTATATTTTCGTGAATGTGCGCTTCAAAACTTTAAAAAGAAGCGCTCGGCTTAATTTAAAGTGAATTGATAGCTATTAAATTTTTTTTTGGCTGAGAAAAATATAATTTTGCCTCGACCTCGTGTAATATTTCAATTGCTCTAATCTGATTTCTTTTTGTTCAATATTGTCATTGGGTGTATTCCGTTTAGTAAAGATTTATAATAAGAAGTTTTGACAATGTATTATTTTCAATTTCATCCGAATATGATTAAAACGGCGGGAATCTTGCTTCTGTAATAACAAGCAGAAGATATTTATTACATTGAATTAATGAATAAATTAAATTAATTAATAAAATAAATTAATTAATTAAATAAATAAATAAAATAAATAACATAAATTAATATTTATTACGTTAAAAAATTTAAAAATCCTAAAACAAAAGTTTTTCTGTTTTTTTTTTTTTCAACTAATTTATTTCATTATCAATATATTTCCTCGAAATTATTTAATACGCATAATAAATAAAATAAATAACATAAATTAATATTTTTATTACGTTAAAAAATTTAAAAATACTAAAACAAAAAAATTTTTTTTAACTAATTTATTTCATTATCAATATATTTCCTCGAAATTATTTAATACGCATAATTTTCAGGGGATGGCCTTCTTTCTTAGTTAATGCAGCAGAGATTAATGCTTTCGACTATATTATCTTCTACCGCAAAGCTCTAAACGCTTTGAGTAATCCTTGAATCAACATCTGTCGCTAATTTCGAACCAACATCGGCTTTCCTATTGATGTTTCCATTTTATTTACGCTCGTTTGTCACGACCGTTGAGACAAAGGCTCAACGTAGTGGAATAAATTCCCTATCTAAACTCGACTCTATAGAGCGCGTAAAGCTCTTCTGCGGTCACTGGGAATAATTTAACGTGACTCAATAGTGAAGAGCGCTTGACAGAAAAAACATTTTTTGATCGGAAGTTGCTTAAAATTCTTTTTTATTTTTTATTTGGAAAATTGTGACTGAAAAGTATCAATTCTTACCTCTGCTATCGGAATCGTTAATTGCGTCGATGTTGCGATGCGGTTGAATAAAAAACACGAAGCTTCAACTAGTTTTGTAATTAAATAATTTATTCATTCATTTTATTTCAATAACAACAACAGAAAATGTTCGTTATAGATTGTCCATTAACAATTTTACAATGGAACCTAATTGAATTCCAATTGCTTATCAATTGAAATCTCACTTTTCATATTTATTCGAGGAATGCAATCTGTTCAAGGCTCTGGGAGAAAATTGTTGACCCTCATGTTTCCCTTAGACTAGCAGTATAACTACTCGTGTTTTTTTTTTGTTTTTGTTTTTTTGCATTGCTTTGCATACAATCAGGTACTTCAGATCCCTTTTTTGGCATGGAAAAACATCTACAGCGAAATTTGGTTCTTCAATTGTGAGAAAAGATTGCTTGTTTTTCGGTAAAAAATAAAATAATATTGTTTTTCTGCGGTTTTTATTAATGTCCATACGATTTCTAAACGTTGAGGAATTGATGAGAGGGGATAGTTTCTTTTACAATGGAAACTTAATTTTTCAGTTTGAAAAACCGTCAGCGAAATTTGCAGCTGATTTTGGACATGTTTGAAACTACAAGAGCGTCGCAGAAAAAAAATCACATTCTAAGGGCTAATGTTATTCTAAACCGTGACAATATTGCTATCGAATGTACCCGAATATTACTCTGTTCGACAAGAAACAAAATTTGGAATGCCTCGAATACAATTTACATAGAATTTTTCCTGTCGAACATCGCGATTTCATTATGGCAATTAAAAACCGCACTTTCGTTCAACCCTAATGCAATCGACAATTCACAATTCAATATAATGGTCGTTTGTTTACAATAATTCGCTAGCACAATACACTACGTACAATTATGATTATTGCGAAGGTAGTAGAGATCATGTTTTCATCTTTTAACAGTATAGGTAAAGCGAGAGAGAGTTCATTGACTAGAATTTTTTATTTTTTTGGGGATTTATTTCGTTAACAAAAATAAAAATCAATTTATTTCTAATGGTATCTGTTCTATTGACACAGCACATTGATGAATTTAGCACGGAACAGTCACAAAACGAACTGTTCTGCAGAGTTGAATGTCTTGATGCAACTAATTTTCGAATATTCGACGCATAAACATAAGAAGGCCAACTGTGAATGACCTTTGAAAATCCATGTACAAAAGTTGCCGCATTTGACAGTTCAGAGGAACGATTCTATTTTATTATGAAAACGGTTATAATCTAGAAATCGGTTATACATCACCATCAAAGCTCAACTGTCGTACTGTTCGGGTATCCGAATTTCTACTTTAGTAGAAATCGTTGAGTCGATTTAAAATCAATATTAGTTCGATTTAAATTAGAATCGATCTCAGTTCCATATACGAAAGAACCCGTTCGATTTTAGTTCTAATCGATAATAATTTGAATCGATCTCAGTTCTATGTTTTTCGAATTCAGTAAGAATCTAAGTTGATATCATTCTATTATAAATCTTTCGCAGTTCAATTTTATTGAGAATCGAAGTTGTTTGCATTGTGAATCTATTTTAAATGGATTTTATTGAGAATCGATCTAATTTTGATTGCATGGAGATCCGCCGTAGTTCGATTTTACTTGAATTTCAGTAAGAATCGAGTTTAGTACGATTTTAATTGAAATCGATCTTCGGTTCAATCTCAGTCAAAGTCGATCTTAGTTCGATTTTAGTTAGGATCGATCTCAGTTGAATTTTTCTTAGTCGCCACAGTTAATCTTATTTCGATTTAAATCAGAATTGATCTCAGTTCGATAATATAAAATACCTAGTTCAGTTTTTGGTTCGAATCGATTATGGTTTGAATAGATTTTAGTGCAATGTTATTTCGAATTCAGTAAGAAATTGTGTTGATATGATTTTATTAAAAATCTTTCACAGTTCAATTTTACTGAGAATCCAAGTTGTTTGCATTTTAGTTTGAATCTATTTTACTTTGATTTTATTGAGAATCAATCTTATTTCGATTTTATTGAGATTCGATCTTAGTTGGGTTAGAGTTAGAATCGATCATAGCTCAATTTCTCTTGGAATCGATCCTATTTCGATTTTAGTTAGAATCGATCTTGGTAGTAATCGATTTCAGCTTGATTCTAGTTAGGATCTATGTTAATTCGATTCTAGTAAGAATCCATCTTAGTTAGATTTCAGAAAGATCTTATCAACCTTATCAGGGATAAAACGTTGAATTATTGAGTTGATTGGTTAAAACACGCTGTTCAACAGTGTCATACTAGTTCAACCATTCTCGGATCAACAATCAGTAATTACAAAACCGAACCTATGGAATTATTACTGGAATCGTTCTCACTGTATTTGGCAGTCCTGACGTCAGAACTGCAGTCGCTGCTCTGGCAATCAGTTTCCGCATTGAATCGCCAGAGAGCGTTAGGCTTGTAAATTCGCGTTAATCAACTCGAATCAATGATCATTTTAAATGATTGTGATTTTTTTGCTCATTTTTAAAAATAGACTCCATCCCCTACGGGGGCAGGAGTCGGCGGAGTTCATGGCGGCGGTTCGGCAACGTTGAAAGAATCTGGGTAGACCGAAGGTGTATTGCGGAGGTAGGATGTTGCCGATGCTGGAGTCAGCACTGGTGTTCCCTGAAGTGACAGTGCTAGCGGAAGCGCCGATCCGCCACCGCGAGCTTCCATCACGCTTCTGTACCTCGCCGGCCGGCTCCAACGGTGGCACTTACACATCAGCAATCTGCAACAATCGATAACGGTGATAATATGTGATAACTCGAAGGGGGGGGGGGTGGATCAGGTGTCCGGATATCCACAAATGCATACAGAATCGCTAAAGCTATGAAAATCATCACTACGATCTCCTCCCGGGCCATGAGGTCCTTAGGATTCCTAAAAGGACATTCATGTCTACTCGAGTATGCATCTGTGCTCTGGATTCCATACTACCAATGTCATCTTGACCAGCTCGACCGAGTGCATTGCTCCTTTCTGCGATTCCTGGCCTTCAAGATTGAGATTCCCCATGATGCCGTCGACTATGAGGCCCTTAGTGGGGCCACCTGTGGTGTAGTGGTATGGAGCATTAGCTCTCTACACGGTGGAGCCGGGTTCGAATCCGGCTGGGGTCAAACTCATATTTGGCCCGCCCTTTCGTCCTCCACACTCAGGGGGGTGAGGCAATGAGTAGCCACGAGCGAAATCGTCAGAATTAATAAGTGCAGAATTGATGGATAATCTTCTGATTCCCCTATGGGAAAAAAACTGACGACGTCCACGACGGGAATTCCCAGTTGGACGAAAATTCAAGGTGAAACTCCTTGCTTACTTTACTTTTTTTTTTACTTTTTTTACTATGAGGCCCTTAGCGCTCGTTTCGTCCTGCCTTGCCCTGCCCATCGTCGCCTCTCCGCTGACACCGTGTTCCTGCACGGTCTTCTTTCTGGCGGGATTGACTCGCCGCCTCTGTTGGAGCTGCTGGGCCTGAGCGTCCCTTGCATGCTTCTCGGCTCCAGCAAGTTTTTTCGTGCCCTTCTCCCCCACAAACTACCTCCTCCCCCGGATCGCAAACCTGCTCAGCGCCGAGCTCGACATCGACTTCCATGAAGTTACTCTCCCGCATTCAAAAGCTTTGCTCCGAACCGTGCCGTTGTCCCTGTGCATCTCTTGCGTGCTTTAATCGTTATAATTTATTATTTTCGTTTGGTTGTCGTCGCATTTGTTGTAGAGGGGTTGTGAGGGGGAGAGAGACCAGGCGACTTATTCTCCAGATTTTTAATTGCTGGCCGAGCACTTTCGCCCATTCGGGCATCCTCAGGGCGACGTGGAACCATGGTGGGCTGTGGACCTCATGGTTCCATGTCGCCCTGAGGATGCCCGAATGGGTGAAAGTGCTCGGCCAGCAATTAAAAATCTGGAGAATAAGTCGCCTGGTCTTTCTTCCCCTCACAACTCCTCTATAATTTGTTACTGTTATTGCCTGTTTATTGGGCTCTTTCCGTACATGAAATAAATAAATAACGATTTCGAACACTTCATCCAAGGGACGGAAAGTTTGAGTCGAATGAAGACGATTTATAAAACTACAAACGTGGACCGGTAACGTCACGTTGAGGGGACCACAGTGAAGGGAAATTTGTGGTATTTTAAACTGTGCCAATCTTACTCGCGTTAGTTCTATTGTTTATCACTTGATGCTTCATTTGAATTCAAACGAAATACTACGCTTTTTTCAACATAATGGCATACTCTTGCTATGGTTATCGAACTATTACCTGATAAAGGCTGCTCGGAATGTCCTGTTGAAAATCGTGTAAATTATCGGATTGATCGTTGACGAGACGTAGCCCAGCCATAAACACACGTCTACCACATGCGGAGGCACTGAACATGACGGGCATGCGGCGAAGAGTATGTTGAGTATGAAGAATGGTGCCCAGCATAGGACGAACGTGAAAAACACCACGCCGAGCACTTTCGACGCTTTTTGCTCTGTAGCGACGACGTTGGCCGCCATTGTTTGTCTTTTGCTTCGACTAGCGAGAAACCTATTAAATTCATAAACTGTTAGTTGTTTTTTATTTTTTTATTTTTTTTATTATTATTATTTTTATTTATTTATTTTTTTGATCGTAAAATATTTTGTAGAATCATTCTTAATTTTATCTACCGAGGGTATAAGATTTACTTGAGTGATAATTGACTGATCAAACTTAATTAGGAACATCGTTTGTTAATATTTTAAAGTTGAACATTGAAACTATCGAATTGTTCATAGTTTTCGTCCTTATCTACACGTGAAAACAACGAAATTCACATTGGAAAGGGAATAAAAAGTCTTCTTATACCTGAGATTGAGCGTTGGCGGAGTGACGTTAAGCTGCAGTTTGAGTGTTTTGATTCGGCAATTCCTCGTCTCTTTTGATATACTTTCGGGCGTCTGCGTTGACCGGTCCATGACGCCGTCGGGGCCATTTGTAAAGCTTTGCTCGGACACAGACCTGCCAATAAAATAAATGTTAAATTTAGGCTATATTAAAATACCAGGGTGTGAATAACGGGTTTTGAAATTTAATGAAACGAAACTCCTTATTTTTTAGGGTGAATCAGTCTCTGATAATTAGAAATCATTGAAATGTGTTATCGTATTATTTCGATGAATAAAATGCGTTTGTAGAGTCTTGGATTTTTAAATAACCGTTGAAGCGTCTCAGACACACAATCACAATTGCTAATTGCTTCTGTTTTTTTTTTTTTTTTTTTTTTTTTTTTTTTTTTTTTTTTTTTTTTTTTTAATTTTCTTCGGTTCCCAAAATTTTTGAGAGTTTTTTTCTGGCTATATCAGGTTTTGCTCGATGAGATTATTAATAGCCCTTTGTCATTCACAATCCTCCTACGAATGATATTTCATTGTGCAATCCAGTTCAATGGCGAGTTAGTGTCTGACAGTTTGGAGATGGGAAAGACGAAGGTTTGAGGTGTAACAGTGAAGAGGATAACTCGATTTGCCGCGGTATTGCCTCTTATTACCCGCCTCGTTCCTATAACAGACGTTCCGCTCGTAACCAATTCGGTTCGTAAACAAAGGAATCCTCGTCGCAATCAATCACTCATTGTCAGAGGAGAATTGAATTTTCCCCAAGCAACGTCGAGCCACCTGCTCAAAGGCTCTTCCGAGACGATGGTATCCGATTGCAGTTAATATGTTTGTGATACCGTTATTTCCTTGAAATGTAGATCGTGTTGCAGCTTTGATCAAGATTAGGAATATTTTACTTTATTTTTTCCAAACCTCTAAGTAATGAGATTTTAGGGTTTTCCAAGCAATTAGAATTGATATTTTTTTATGATTAGTCGTTTAAATCGTTTTTCTCGCAAGCTAATCCTGCATGCTTTTAGTCAATTGGGTAACACAATTTATTTCCGCTTTAAAATGATTTTTTCCGTATTTTTCCTGTGCGTTTTGCCTATTTTGTTTCATATCTGCGAAAAAAAATTTTGAACGGCCAGAATGTTAATTATTCATTATAGCGGTTAAATAATGATTGCTCTGTATCGTTAGGATGATACACCGTACTTCCACATCATGAGTATTTTTATTAAATTTTTTCGAGATTTTTATTAGGTAATTTTTGAATCTCTTAAACCGAAAAATTGTCCGGTAGATTTTTCTTAGATCAATAGAATATTTCAGGCAAAATAGCCGAGCAATTCTTAACAAAACTTTAGTAGGATCAGGATCAACACACCACGACAAATGCGTGGCCTAAGCAGAGCGAAATATAATTTACGACTGTCGATGTGTCGGCTATTATTCATCGCTAAGACGAATGCATTCATCATTCGCCATACATGAATACCGAGGCCCGAAGACCGATGTAATGGAGCTGAAATCTCCGGTGATGTTATATCGCCCGGTAAACAGGTCAACGTATATAATAAATAAGACACCCGTGCAACATTCGGATGCCCAGTTGGACTTGGATGTCGGTCGATCTTCATCTATTTCCATAGGTCGGGTTATAACGACGTCCTCTCTAAAGTACCTCATAACTAGAAGGCCTGCCAAGGCGAATAATTTGCTTTCAAGACTGTTTCCAGACTCTCGCAGTATTTTGTCGACTCCGCAGTAATTCCGCACGCCTCATTTTAGCTTTTTTTCAGGCGAGCTAATTCAATGAGTTTTTATCGGTTCCTCTAAGAGCAGATTGACGTTGAAGTGCGAGTATTTTTTTTATTTTCAGTTTTTAGTGCTTCTTCTTGAAAATCGACGCGTTTCATTGTGAAAATTATCTACATCCATGAAATTCGATGAGATGTGCGCAATTTACCGGTGTGCGAAATTATTAAGATGTTCCCATCAGCTTAAGACACACAAACCAGTTTGAACGTATTTAAGGACCCATATATGAATAATATTTCTAAAATATTTCCTTATTCCTCAAAAAAAAAAAAAAAAAAAAAAAAAAAGTATCTAGTTTGAACCAACAATAAATTGTCGAGAATTGTTTTTTACTAACTTATAACACTTCGCAAATGAGATGTGAGGAACAACTGTGGTGACGAGGATATTATTCATATTCATAAGCATATTTATTTTTTCAAGTCCGCGGTTAAAATTTAGACTTTATCTTCGAATTTATTGGAAATGCTTTGAGGAGAATGTCGTTTTTTGAACATAATCGTGACTATATTATTCGAAAGTTGAATTTTTCAATGCATTTCTCAAATAACAATAACTGTAGAGAAATCGCAAAAATCCTAAAAATGGAATTTTTTAAAGAAAACGTCGCATAAAAAGTTTTATTTAAAAAAAAAATCGTCGAATCTTCAACATAATTAATCGGTTTTTAATATTCAACTATGCGATCAAAAAATCATAGTTTACTCGAATTAAAAAGCTCTAATTTTCCCTGACGAGCTGTCAGTCAATTCTGAAGAAATAATAATACTTTTCAAAACGTTCTAACCAAGATTTACATTTCCACGATAGAGGAAGCTTTTCAAAAATACGAAGACACTGTCGGCTCGGGAAAACACTCGCATTCGTGCGGTGAGTCGGTCTTAAAATTAGCTCGACCTTCCAACTGTCATTCTCATCATTGTGCAGCCGTCGTCCCTATTTAGAGCTTCTTAGCCAACTTTGAGATGATCATCTTTCTCGTTCATGAAATATCTTTCAACTCGCACGGCACGCTGGCGGAAAAGCGGAAAACATTATACGTAGACAAGGCTTTGTTAGTGCGCGTTTATCATTCGAGCGCATGGTTGCTTCCTTTCCAAAGAAACGCGAGGCGAACAACGTCGCGATTACTTTCTACCAGAACGTACTCTAATCTGAAATGTGGTTTTACCGCCTTGTTAGCTGTATTGCGACGGCACTCAGCGACGAAAATTCCGCAGGATGGGAAATTCTATTCATACGGACGAAAATCCTTCTTCCATTCCCAATTTAAATAGCTTCGCTAGTATTGATTTATCGTATATATAAATGCATAATGTCGTAATAGGATGCAGCGAAAGAAAATAATCAGATCCATTTGTACCACAAATCAATCAAAAAAAAAAAAAAAAAAAAAAAAAAAAAAAAAAAAAAAAGAATAGTATAGTAAATAGTAGTAAAAAAGAATATAGTATTCAAGTAGCTGTCAATACTTCAGATATTATTTTTTACTTCTCTTTGAATTCTTGTTGTATCAGTTATGAACTTATAATTTTGACGATAGACAATTTTTTTAAATCTTCTTTTTGCAGACTGAAACCCAGAAATGAGGCTAAAAATGCATTGGCCCTTCAGCACTTTCTTGTGGAAGATGAATTACATTGTGAGATCCTCTGAGTTAGTAAAAACGGCTCAGCAGTTCAACATTGTTAAATCGTCTTAGCGAATCGATCGGAAAATGTAAGTTTCTTGAAGTTTCAATTTTTCGCTCTGATTTTAACTGATACGAGTATTGAAACTCAGACGTTATCGATAATACAGAAAGGAGGCAGGTTTAGGGCCAAACAGCCCTAACTAGCTCTTATTACATAGCACTAGGCATAGAGATTAACGTACCAATGTTTTCAGCCCAGAAACGTTCCAATAGCAATAGTTTCTAAAAACATCGGCTCCAAATCGGATCCACTCGTATGAAGCGAATTTTCGCAATATTGATATATCTTCCTCAGGACGAAATAAAGACGCTTTGTCGGTCCTATTAGTACGAGGAAAATCCTATGTACTAGCACAGCTGCTTTTAGTCTCCTCCGCGACAATAACTATGGCAATATCGTCTATATTGAATTCTATCGTCGGCGAAGCGAATGCGCGCAGTTCATCGTTCGAACGTTGAATGGAACTCGTAATGTATTCGCCTTTATGATTCACTCGACTCTTCTCAACTGTATCTCCGAGCTATCCGAATATTTTCTCCTCCCATACTGTACGCATTGTACGAATAAAAGGACCTTCCTCGTTAAAACGCCAAACACAGACCGCAGTTTTCGTTTCATTAAATTGCTCCGGTCGACCGGTTTTTCTGTACAGTATTTTTCGCCCTCGATGTGATCGATTATTGATAGACCGACTCCATTGTAGTACGATAGCAACGCTAGGCAAATTACAAGGGGCGAATGTACGCGAAATTGACCGAGTTGAGAACTGAGAGAGTTGAAGTGAATCGTGGTACTCCGCTATTTGGTTTCTGAAGAAATAAAAGAGGTTTTAAATGTGTATATAATTTATATCATTAGTTATAAAGTCATTAAAACGAAAATTTAATTTTTCACTATTACCGATGCCAGCGGAGCTCGGAATTTCGGCCGACGAAAAACTCGATTTACGGAAAATAATTTCTCTGGCTCTGTTTAAATTTTTTTCACCAAATTTTTTGCTATGTACGTGTGTAGGGCGTTCAAATGAAGACTCCTGCATAATAAAACAATTGATTCGCATTTATTTTGACCCCGAAAATCACCGTTAAAGTCAAATTTTTGAGCTTTCAATAACCGATTTTTTTGGACCACTTGCAGATTTTTCCGAGAAATAAAAAAAATCACAAAAATACATCTTGGTAAGACACAACTTTCCTAAAAATTTCAGATTTTTATCTGTATTGGAAGACGAGTAAAAATTCGTTAACTGTTCGGTTGAAAAAAATCGCAGGGGTACCCCTTGGATTTTTCGCGAAAAATCTTTTGAAATGGATTTCGCTCAAATTCAGCATAATGATAGTTGATGATGTGTATTTCAATAATATATGGTTCATTCTTTGTTTCTTTCGCTCTAAAGAGATGAAAAGAACGTTTGAAGATGAAAAATGTGATTTTTTCGTGTATAGTCCACTATTTTTGTTGAATAACGCAAAAACGGTTGAAAAATTGATAGAGACATTACATTAGGAAAATGTGGACAGTTAAATTACCTATCTTTTGGTATATTCAAACATCTGAATTGACGACTTTTTGTCTGAGTTATCCACTGTGCAAGTTACAAATCTAGGAAAACTTACAGTTGTTACATCTAATTTTGCTCCTACTTTGCTCCAGTTGAAAAACCCAATACTTTATGATACAAAGTACATTCAAACACCACCACCAACATACCAAATTATAGCAACTACTAAGTACTACCTACTAATTACCTACCTACTAAAGCTCTTCTAGTTATAAAAAGTCAAATTATTTCAGTTCTGATATTCCGAGTTTTTTCACATTTTTTCAGTAAACGTTTCATTTTTATTCACTTTGTATTTATTTTATTTTTAGTTTTTTTCAAGTTTTCTTCATTATTTTAATTTTAGTTTTATTTTCGCAATAAGTTATGAAAAGCTCTTCTAGTTATAAAAAATCAAATCATTTCAGTTCTGATATTCCGAGTTTTTTTCACAATTTTTCATCAAACGAGAATATTTTTCAATAATGGTAATGGGCTTTTAAAACGAGTCGGAGCATGTTTCAAGACGAATCGGTCTTGCGTAGGCAACAGTTCGTACTCGTAGTTGAGTTGGAAATGAGTCCGGTCATCAATCACAACCTGCCAAACGACGCATCGACCCGAGAATGGAATTGAATATTTCACGCAGGTTGACATGCTCAAGATGGAGTTGCGGATGGAATAGAAATTAATGTCTGACCTGGGAAACGAAAAACCCGACGTAAACATTTTCGAACCCCTACAATAGATATTTGAGTGATTTCTATTTTGTAGGGCAACGAATCAGCGCGGCAACGTAGCAACAATGCCCAACCGTCTAATTTCGTGTCCGCTAGTAGAATTCAAATTCGTTCACTATATAATTTGGATTCAAGCTATTTAGGAAGTCAATTTTTTTTATTAAGTTGTATTGTTATTTTATTATTGTAACAATGTAGCTCATTTGGCCCTTATGGTGTCAATGAGCCTCCGGAGGCTCATAGATTTTGAACAGAGCTCGGGTTCATGATACTGGATCTTTTTTGTTGGTTTATGTTTTTAAACGACCGTGGCAACAATTTTTTGCCTAAAAACACGTCCTCTCTCCAGAAAAACGGAGTGAAAATCGAGCTCCGCGGTGTTGCTGATTCATCGACGTGGCGACTATATCTTCTTCTGTTCTTGTGAAATGGGATTACACGAGCGTTTTAGTAAAAAAGCCGAAAAGGTTGAGCTAAATTACAAAGCGCTCTGCAAAAGTTCAGAATCCTAGGCCTGGAGGAATTGGATGAGCCACGAGGGGCAGTCAGTCCTGTCAAAACCAAACGATAAAGGGAAGCGGACGATTTTGAATGCGGAAGGCAACCGACCTAGCTTTTCCGTTGACATCTCTGCCGTGTGCAAACCTGTCGATATCGACGTACTTGATCTTGAAGCACTCGACCCTGCAATTGATTGGACAACTCGATTCTCAGGATTCTTCCTACCGCATCGTAACTAGTTTCACGCCATGCCATTGTGACGTTGTCTCGTACGGCTCGTTATCTCTTGATAGATGACTATGCATGCACTGCCCACATAATGAGATAACCCTCAATCAACAGTCTATTAAGGTGTGCACTGTATTACCAAGGTTAATCGACCTCACGACTTGCATCCTACAATATCGGCAAGGTTGAAGTTGAAGGAGGAGAAGCTTCGGCGCGAACGTTAATAAGTCTGACATAATATTACGTGAAACCACGATATCTTTTATTGTTGGTTAAGCACGTTTTTATACCTATTGAGCTCCCTAAAACCGCAGTAAAGAAGCTTTCGCGTAGCTGTGTAAAATGGGAAAAAATACTCAAGAAATTTCAAAGGGTTCCAATTCTCCTAAAGCAATGCGGCATTCGCGAATGAGATGAATGCCTGATGCGAGAATAGCTAATGGAACAGACAGTGCAAAGAGTGCGGATACTCTGTGTTTGCTTTTGTTAGTCGATGCACTGAGAACCAGCGATGTAGATGGGAGTGTACATTCTAAACAATGATGGCTCGGTAGTGATGATGCGCTTCCAGCTGCCCTGAACTTCCGACTCTACAGGATCGCATAGTTTCACCTGGTTGTTGGAAATTATACGAGTGGAGAATCCCGTAGAGAGTTCGAGCGAGGGGAAAAATGAAAACTACTGTTGGCATATTTCCAAAGAAACGTGGAAACCTTTATCGCTGAGGAAAAACGGCAAAAACCGTGCAAGCAATTCAATGAGTCGGATACGCTCACGCTGGCAATATCTTGGCGAATAGGACTGTTGGAAATGATCCACTCCATCCCTGGTGCACTCGTGGTGGTTATAGGTAATACTGTCCTAAGCATGATATTCTCGTTGCAAAAAGGGGGAAAGAACTTGTACTTACTTACTATTGTCGAGAGGCCAAAAAAATTATAACAATATATTATTCACTCAGAAGAACGGCGAAGGTGGAAGGGGAGCTCTAAGGCGACAATCAAAGGTCAAAAGTGGAAGTCGAAGGTTATAAGCATGATATATTCTCAATGCAAAAAAAGGGAAAAAACTTGAACTATTATCAAGAGGCCAAAAAAAGTATAATAATAAATATATTATTCACTAAGAAGAACGGCGAAGGTGGAATGGGAGCTCCAAGGCGACAATCAAAGGTCAAAAGTGAAGGTCGAAGGTGAAGGTCGAAGGACAAGGTCGAAGGTGAAGGTCGAAAGTGAAGGTCGAAGGTGAAGGTCGAAGGTTATAAGCATGATATATTCTCGTTGCAAAAAAGGGGAAAACTACATTATCAAGAGGCCAAAAAAGTATAATAATATATTATTCACTCAGAAGAACAGCGAAGGTCGAAGGGGAGTTCCAACGCGACAACCAAAGGTCAATGGTGAAGGTCGAAGGTCAAAGATTGAAGGTGAAGGTCAAAGGTGATGTAGCCATGACTATCCAGTTTTTGCGTTGTTTTGATCCTTGACCCGTAAACGGTGAAAAATTATTCGCCGAATTTTCGCGGAAAGAGATGCTATTTTAGTATTTTGCAGATCTTGATTAAGCTTAAATACTGTAATTAGTCAGATTTTTAACACTTTTTTGGAACTAATTCCCTCCTTACTACGAAGCGATTTGGCACGGAGAAATATGTTTTCTAAAACAAATAAAATACGTACTCCCATGGTAGAAAATATTGAAAACACAATCTCAATTTTAGTAGGCGCCAATCCTTAATTTTCCCTCTTCAATAGCCAAATATTCAGTTTGTGATATTTCGAATCCATTCGAAAATATTATGAGGCGAAAAATACGAGATTAGCAGGGAAGGCGAAAGATTTCAACCAAACGAGATTCGCGGATGTAAAAAACTTTCAAGTAGGATTTGGTCGGTTTCACGGACCGCGAAGAGGACTTGGTGTTCAAAAGTAAGAAAAACTTTGCGTTTAAAGCGAAGCGCCTTTCATCTGAAGGGACGTTCCGTCTCAAGCAAAGGATAAACGGGGGTTGAAAAAAAACATTTTTCTCACTTTGCTCGGTTTTCTCTTTCTTTTCCTTTACAATTTTGTATAGCTCTTCTGGCAACTGTCCGAAACGGGAATTTTTTCTCCCGAGTTTCAAACTCTCAAGATGTCTTCTGTTGGGTTGCGAAGATCCGGTCGATTTCGCAAATGATGCGTTTTCAGCGTCAGCGAAAAGATTGACCAGGAATTGTAGCGCTTATACATTTTTTTAAATTTATTTATTTAATAATTTTTTTTTTTTTTTTAGTCCCTGAAGATGATTCTGAACTGTTGCGGCTGACATTATTTGACGAAAGAAAACTCAAAATCGCAGATGGAATGTTGTGCAACACCGATGAACGGTGAAGTGATGTAATTTGGCCGCACCTGTCTCGAATAATATTACTCGTTGATTGAGACCATCCTTAGCACACTTTAATCATCCGCTCGCTCGGCTGAAGTTCGAGTAAAACGGCTTTGTAGTAGAAGCCGTTGTCGGGGATCTTCGCTACGCTTTGTAGTAGGTTCCCTCCTATCCATCACCTCAGATTTCTTCCACTTGGGCGCCGTCGTCTAAACAGGATCGTATGGGTTCGCTGAAGTGCCCAGCTTTGTCCGCTTTCACCTACAATCGCTCGTACCTCAATCTTCAACTCTTTATGAAAACCCTCGACCTTCCCGTTCGTTAGCTTGTTCTCCTCGTGCCAAAGTGTGGAAACTAATTTCACGCCCCCGTACACATGAACGCGCCTTGGGGCTTCAACCGTGGCTACTCTAAAAGGCCAACATTCAACAAGCTTTTTCATAACAAGTTTCAACCTGAAACACCGCCGTTGCGAAACATTTAGCCGGCTTTTTATCATTTTTCCCACGTTGAATCCGATGTTCTTTGCACGATTAATCTTCGATTATTGGACGTTTTTCATATTATGAGGGGAAAAATTTTCTTTCAATAGTTTCACTTAAACGACTTGCTTTCACTCAGGTTGAACGTTAAAGCATGAGCAGTTTGTTTACCATAAGCTCTCTATTTTTGCGGTGAAAATTCCGTAAAAAAACACGCATAGAAATGCGTGAATCAGAGTGGAAAAATGAAACATTAATACAACAATTCGGTCCAAATTTCTTATCGTTTGGTAGAAATGGTCGTTATTACTATGGTCAGGGGTAATTCTATTGTACTGTGAAGTGTTTATTTTTTTCTATATTTACATTTTCTGGAATAATTTTTTTTTCATTCAATGGCGGCATATAATTTCTTCGTCTTCCTTTTTTCTAAATTTATTTAACATTAGGGGCTGAGCGCCCCTGCGGCTCCGCCGATCGACCCCCTGTCTGAGCCCCCTGAGGAGCTGGGCCCCTCTGCCGTGCCTTAGGGTTTTATTATTATTATTATTATTATTATTACTGTTATTCGAGGTGTTGCCCTTGTTACTACTTACTAATAAGTAGTTTATATCTCTGTATGAAGAGGTGTAATTTATAGGTTTACAAAATATTTTCGTAAAAATACGTTAAAGTTATTTGTAATACGTAAAAATTATACATAGTACGTAATCGAATGACGTATGTAGTATCGAATACTTAATAAATAGCAGGTACCTAATAATCTGATAATAATGGTACCTAATCATTGTGCGAATCTAGTAATCCAGTAATAATTTAATATAATCTGGTAACAGTTAAATAAGCTAGTAATTGTTTTAATAATAATCTAATAATAGTTTTAAACTAGTTATAAATAGTAATAATCTAATCTAATCTGGTAATAATATGATAATCTAGTAATAATAGTACGTAATAATCGAATACATAATAATATGGTATCGAATACGTAATTACGTAATACGTAATCGAATACGTAAAAAAAATTATACTTAAAAATACGTTTAAAAAAAATTAAAAATTATTTTTAAAACTACGTTATATTCGAGATCTTAAAGGTGAGTTGGCGTTAGCGATATCGTCGCACAGGTCGCGAAAACTTTCCGAGAAACATTTCGTGATAAATAGCCCTCGGAGGAGGCGAGACGAGAAAAAGAAAACGCGAGAGTGATGGTAACTTTGATGATTGTTGGATTCAAGAGCAAACAAGACGGGGAGAATGAATGATGATGTTTCGTACTAAAAGGGAAGGTTATTCGAGCGAAATGGAGCCGAAAAATATGAGCTTTTCCGACAACTCGCGTAGATTGCCCGGCTAATAATCTTGTGTAACGTTTATATATAAATTGTAAGACTTCTTTTCCGACCAAAGTTTCCGGCAACGGTATCGATCAACTTACTCTATAAAAATCGAACAGTTCCTCGAATCTTTCTCAGCTGTATAATTTTGAGGTCGATGAAAAAATCGACTCCGCTATTCATTTTTCTAAGGGCGAACCGTATTAATCATCCTCGACGTGTAACAGGAGAAAACCGCTTTATTATACGCTTAAAAATTAATCCGTCCCCTCGACGTTGTAGCCAAAAACAACGTTGTAAGGGAGATCGATTTGAAACTTAGTTCGTTTAATTTCGTCGTCGGCGGTCGGAAGATTTAGGTTTTGCCGAACTGCGCCATGTCATCCGAGCGATATGCGAAACAAGAGCCGACCTTCTCTCGTCCCTTTGTAACGTTAATTAAACTCGTCTCCTTCTGTTGGCGAGACGGGGAAATTTCATAAGGCTCAGCTATTCGGCGACCCGACCTCGCAAAGCTTCACATTGTGCCGTGAATGTTGAAGACTTTCGACTTCGGGATCGGACAAAGATCAAGTTAGGCAATCTTTGGCGCCTGTGGGCAATCAGTGTCGACAAGTTGACAGTGACCCCTTCGACGATAAGGATTACTTAGCAAGAGGTTGTTTAAACACGTACGAAATACTTCGAGATGATTCGAAATGCGAGCGGAGATGATTAAATTCTCGAGCGTTCTCGTGAGCCGTAGCATTTAATTGTTCATAAAACATAAATATTTTACTTTTTCTATTTTTAGTGTTTTTATTTTTTCTAGTTTTTTTTTGTCTACTAATTTTTTTATTTAAATAATCTACCTACTTATTTGTCATTATTTAACTAATTATTTTTCTTATTAATTTGTTTACAAATAAGAGAGGTGTTTTTGCGGAATGAGTTTTGAGATAAATTGACCAACAATTTTGATCGAAAATCGGCTGATTGAGTGGTGAACGTTTTCAGGCCGATTTAGGCGCCAAATTCATTCCCAACGCACTTTCAGATAAGTTACGACGTTAATTTCAGTTGAAGCTACAAAAATACAAAAACATAGAGTACTAGAGTTTTAAAAACTTTAAATAGCAACATCTGAATTAGTTGAAAAGTTAGAGAAATATTTAGGAACACGTGCAATGTAAAAGTTCCGTTTCTAAGGTATTTCGAGGAGAAGAAATCCACAAACGGCTCGCTCGTAGAAAATCAAATAAAAACAATTCTGTCCGTCCGACGTCAACTCTTTTATGACAAAACTACAAAAGCTATAAGTATTCGAAATCTGCAACAATAATCGATCTTGGTCGGACATTGGCTCAATTCTTTAACCAAATTGATACCTCAATTTTAAAGGCAATTTTTAGGAGTAGAAAATTCATATTTTACAACGCTTTTCAAACAAAGATGTATTTGGTAGCAATGTATACTGATTTTTAGAGGCTGAATCGAATGTGACCTTAGCGAAGTTGATATCTTGGATGTTTCCCGAGTTATCGCAGCTATTGTGAAAATTTTTCGAGATTTTCAGAAATTTACCATCATGAGAATCGAGAAGTGTTGGAGCTATAGAAATTCTTCTATCGTTGGAACGGTCATCAAACACTCTCTTCATCTGTATAGTAAGGCGAATGATTTTCTAGATCGTTAAGAAAAATGAAGACAAAAAATTTTAATCACCATAGTTGCTAAAAGGTTTTCTCTTATAGTTACCAAACGGTTGTAGAGTAGAAACGTGCAGTAATTTTTGGAATGATTGCTATCACAAAGGGACGGTCTTCGTAAAGCATAATAGAAGTAAAATTCTAATAAATCACTTTACGATCATTTGCAGCATTTGCCTCCATTTTCACAAAATTGTTTTTGGTTTATTATTCAATAATAAACTATTGTAATCGCCTAAGAAAAAAATGCATAACTCCCCTTCAAAATTTCATATTTTCCAAGGTTTTTCAGAAAAATATGTATTTAGATTTCTATAGATTTTTGGCCGCTGAATCGAATGAGACCATCGGTTCTCGAGTTATCGCAGCTGTTGTGTCGAATTTGGGAGATTTTCAGAATTTTGACATTGGAATGGTCGTCAAACACTCTCTCCAGCTGTACCGTTAGGTAAAAAAATTTAGCTTTTAATTAGGAAATTGAGAAAAATAAAAATTATTGAAATTACAATAGTTGCTACGGAATTTCCGCCGAAAGTTACCAATCTGTTTTTCGGTGGGAACGTTCACGAATGTTCGGAATAATTATTATCACAAATGGATAGTCTTCTTAAATCAATATTGAAGCGAAGGACTGATGAAACCACTGGAGGAGGAGGAAACCACTGTACAATAATTTGCAGCGTTTTTACTCAAAAAGTTACTCACCGAGAAAGCTCTTGGCTTTTGCCGGACGTTCTATAGAATGAAGGCGTA
This sequence comes from Tupiocoris notatus, assembly GCA_037159825.1. Lineage (NCBI taxonomy): Eukaryota > Metazoa > Arthropoda > Insecta > Hemiptera > Miridae > Tupiocoris > Tupiocoris notatus. The sequence continues at coordinate 78,496 of JASJUZ010000021.1, read as the reverse complement.
TGGTGATTCGGCGTCGCAGGGTTGCTTCGATGCTTAAATCGACCGCCCAGCCTTCGAAAATGGCGATTCTCCTCTTCGCCGGCGGCGGCGACGAAACGCGCTTTTTTTCGCAATAGTTGAACAGTGAGGGCGTACGTGACGACCATAATTACCATTGGGATGTAGAACGCAACTAGAGAACCGAACACCCAGAAAGTTCTATTGTTGATGACGCAGAGATGCGGCTCGGGCATGATGTTCGCTGCGTCCGTCACACCTGCGCGAAAATCGGTCGATTGAAAAAAAAAAAAATTAAATGAGAAATGCGAATATCTTTTACCAAAACCGCGCATTCAAATGGCTAAAGCTATATTCGAAATCTGCACCAAAAATCAATTTTCGTCTGACATTGGCTCAATTCTTTAACCGTATTACTACCTCAATTTTAAAGGCTATTTTTAGGAGTAGAAAATTCATATTGGCTTGATAGTTGAAAATTAATTTAAAATTCGCTATTTTTACGCAAAAACTTATTTTTTCTAGTACCCGTTATAATTGTTACATAAATTAAATTCAAGGTGTAGAAAAAAATTTTTAGCGAGTAAAACTGAATTTAGATTTGCGAAGTAATAGTTCGACGCTAATATTTTTGCTGTGCTCATATTCGTACGTTCTAAGACCAAGAAATATCGGAAGCCAAGTTTATCTTCCGTAATCTCGGCAATATTCGACGCCCGAGTCCCCGACAAAGGATTTAGGAACCTCAGTGTAGGTGTTGAAAGCCGGAAATCCGGCGTCGAGCAGGAAATTAAATTTCTCCTTATGTCAAACCGTTGGATTGACGCCTACGCTGAAACCATCCCCTTGTCGGCGAAATTTTCAAGAAATCCCAGCTTTACGAGGGCTAATTGCAAACGACGGACTCGGTATTGGTGATTTATTTTAACAATGTGTTAAAAATAATTTTTAAAAGCGTTATAACAATTTTCGAGGATGCGTTTGGCCGAAAATAAGTAATTAAAGGAGTTAACCGTCGAAAATAACTATTTCTTTTCGCGTTTCTAAACTAGACTACTGATTCTAACAAACTTCACCGTATTTTTTCAAATGCTGTCGTATTCAGTTGTGTAAAATCAAAACAAAGGTTCACTATTCATCAGATTTTGCTTAGAATAAATAGACTGCATTTATAATTGAAAAATACGCATTACAAAAAAAATGGTTTTCGTTAGAGAAAATATTTTAGTGGTAGCAGAGCGTGAGGAGCTGAAGTATTAATACATCATAATACGCGAATAAGAGGAACGTAAGGCACTTAAACTGGACATTGATTATTGCATGGACATTCAAAATTATAAACAGACTCTTGTCCTGTTCGTATTGCGATAAAATTAAGGGGGTTCAATGTTACAAAATTATTTCTCAGCAGCGAAATATCATGAATAAAATGGTCAACTGCGGAGCTCCATCTATAAAACTGAAATTTGGGAATTTATTTAATACGATATCTACAAAAAATTAGAACAGATCCATTTCTCCGACAATTTAAATATCGCCAGCCTTATTATCAGTTGTATAACAATTCAATTTGAACAGCTCGCTTTAAATTTTCTGCGTCCAGTTTTTGAAACGGTCATTATCAACCGAACTCCAAAATCTGAAGATTTACTCTGTATTTTGGAAAACCACAAATGGTATTTCGATGTTGATTAATTTTCAAAATGTCGTTTTCGCGAATTGGTCTCATTGTACGAATTTCCGTTCGTTCAGAGGGAAAAAATCGTCGTTTTGACGCATTTAATTTCGTTTCATTTCTGAACATTTGTTGCGTAGGCTCAACAGATTCAATTCGAGATTATGCAAAGCGTTCAATTTTCGCTCTCTTTTGAAAACTTTCCTTTCCTGTGAAACTTTGTCCTTTGATTGAGCGTTAGGGGGTTCGGAAATCTCGGCATTTCCTCGTGAAAATTTCGGTTCGCGAAAAGCGCGAACCCTTTTCCAGGTTTAATCTTGAAACGGAATAATCGAAACCTTGTAACTTTCGCTTTTCGAACGATCGCCCCCATTTTCTTCCTTCTGTTCTCGAGCACTTTCGTCCTAATGTTACGAAACCTCCTTTCCCGTTTTTGTATCTCAATTTCCCGCCTTTGCCTGAAGCGAATGGGTTGGAATTAATTTATTCAAAACAGTTCGACTCCCCTAATTTCGAGAGGAACTTTCGGAACTCGGCGGAAAGAAATCGCTTCGAAGCGACGAAGTTCAACAACCGTTAGGTTTTTTTCGCTTGTTGGACGCAATTTGTGAAGTTTGAAAATTGGACTATAACTGGGCAAATTCAGAGCGAGTCCGTTCGCAATATTTCGGCAGTTTGACATGGTAAAAGGTCTTTCTTTTTATCGACCATTTAACAGGGTTTAGAGCTTCACAGGCTTGTTGTCATAATTCTTCAGTTCATTCAGTAAAACATGAAAGGGGTCCGTAAGCTCCGCCTAATCGTAAATCTGTTCATACCACAGCGCTTATAGACGAAGATAAAGTTATCATAACCAGTTGTAAAATTTCATAGCTCTCTGCGCAATCAAATTTACGCGGTTTACGAATTTACAAATACAAACCTAGAACGGTGATAGAGCTGGAGACTATCATCGACAGGAGCCAAACTAAAGCTATTTTGTATCCGACGAGACGTTTTGTAGAGTACGATTGCCGTGTTTTAAGCGGATTTCGAATCCCGAGGTAGCGGCCCAAAGAAATGCAGCACATGTGCATTATGCTCGACGAACAGGCCAACACGTCGCACGTGACGTAGATGTTGCACCAAAAGACACCCAGTGGCCAATAACCTGCAACAGCGAAAATTAAAAAACATAACTAAATGAAAGTATGAGCGAATGAAAAACGCTGCAAATGATTGAACAGTGGTTTATTATTCCTTCGCTTCAATATTGATTTATGAAGACTATCCATTTGTGATAGTAATTATTTTAAACATTTCTGAACAATCTCACGGAAAAACAGATGGTAACTATAAGCGAAAACTCCGTAGCAACTATTGTAATTTTAATCAATTTTATTTTTCTTAATTTTCTAATTAAAAGTTGAATTTTTTGCCTTACCCTACAGCTGGAGAAAGTGTTTGACGACCATTCCAATGAGTATAGAACGATTTTTATAGCTTAAAAAACACTCGAGTTATACCCTCATGTCAAATTTAAGAAAATCTCCCAAATTCGACACAAAAGCTACGATAACTCGAGAACCAATAAAGCTATCGACTCGGCGATGGTCTCATTCGATTCAGCGTCCAAAAATCTATAGAATTTGATACCACGTACACATTTTTCTGAAAAACCGTGGAAAATATGAATTTTCTCCCCCTCAAAACCCCCCAAAAATACCCTTAAAATTGAGCCAGCAAGTTGGTTCAAGAACTGTGCCGTCGTAGGACCGAGATTGATTTTTGGTGAAAATTTCAAGAATTTCGCTATTATGGTTTGGCCGGAAAACTGCTAACGGCGTACGGCGTACGGCGTACGGCGTACGGCGTACGGCGTACGGCGTACGGCGTACGGCGGACAGACAGAATTTTTTTTATTGGATATTCGGATTCTACATGCCTTGAAACGTAAAACATCAAATTTTGAGGGGGGGTTATAAATTTTTTTTTCTTGGGCGATTACAATGGTTTATTATTGAATAATAAACCAAAAATGACTAAATCTAATGAGCTAAATGAATCGATAAATGAGAGAAAGAATGTGTCAATAAATTGAGGAACGAGCTAGTGAACGACTGAAAGAATAAATGATGCAATGAAATTAGTGAATGAATAAATTAATCGACTAAAGAGTTAACGAAACAAAAAACGAGTTAATAAATTGACGAATTAGTGAATGAAAGACTGAAAGAATAAATTAATTAATGAAATCAACAACGTATTGAATGAATCTACAAATGAGTGAACTGACAAATGAGAGACAAATGAGAATGAAGAGTGAAATGACAAATGAGTAAAAAGTTCATAAATACTCATTTATTTACATATTAATAAGGTTCAACGAATGATTGATGAAATAACATATTATGAATAAATTGACGATGAGTGAATGAATGGCTGAAGGAGTAAATAAATTAATGAAATCAACAGCTTATCGAATGAATTTACTATGAAATTAAAGAAATAACAAATGAGTGAATACATTTACAAGTGAGTAAACAAATCGACGAATACTTTATCTATGGAGAGATAGATTGCTATATCAAATACATTCATTATTAAAATTTATTAAATTCAACAAATGAGTTACTATTGAAACATGATGAATGAATTGACAATGAGTGAATAGATTATTGAAAGAGTGAATGAGTAAATAAATAGGTACTAAAGAGTAAAAGAAACAACCAATAACTGAATAAATTTATTAACGCGTGAATGGTTTAAAAAAGAGTTATTGAAACGACGAATGAGTATATAAATTGACGAATGAATAATTGAATTGTCGATGAGTGAATGAATTGACGAATAAGTGAATAAATTGAAGAGTCAGCAAATAAGTGAATGAATGAATGATTGAAAGTGTAAACGAACTAATGAACTCAACAAATAATTAAATGAATTGACTAATGAGTGATTCAATAAAAAAAAACCAGGTGATGGCATTAACGGATGAGTGAATGAATGAACGAATTAGTGAATATATTGTCAAATGTTTGACAAATTCACGAGTGAGTGAATGATTGAATGAATCAACGCGGGAAAAGTGAACGTATGAGTTAATGAGTAAATGAAATCAACAAATGAGTTAAAAAATTAACAAGTTATCGATGATCGTTTTGAAATATTCTGTTTTATCTGACAACAAACAGGTTCGCGCTATATTGACATTAATCAGTTTTGCTGATAAAGTGTAATCCCGCCTCTGAGACAATGCCTAGCAGTGTTGCCTTCTCAGTTGAAACTATCCTATTGCAAAGGCAAAACAAATTGATTCTGCGAGCGTGGGATCGTTTCTGTTGCCCGTCGGCTAGCGCGTAACCACCTCTTACTTTAAAAGCCATTAGCGATCGATTCGCTTTGGTAATTCGCGAGAGTGACAATTTAAATACGTTCTTTTCACGTTTAGAACCTCGAGGATCGTCATGTTTGGAAAGGGGCCGTTGATTACCTCGGCGAACGGCGCCTTATGCTTTTCTATCGACCGACCGGGTCAAATGGATCGAACCGAAGCGGGATCGGTGGCAATTGAAGAAGCAGTATCAAATGCTCAGCTGCTATGAAAGAAGATATTCGACCCTTATTCGTTCCTCGTTTGGATTCAGAATTAAAATAACCCTCGGCCACCGCTTATATTGATGCTGCAGCTGCTGGTCCCGGCTGAACCTTGCCCTTTAATGTCCTTGCGGAGCAAGAGCAGGGGATTTGGGTTGTCGAACGAGTATTACCATTTTTTAAAGGAGATTTCGTGCCATGTGTGAATAGTCACCTAAAGCTTAACTGAATCGAACTCACCCAACCGAACACTGAGTCTGATTTGAAAGATGGCAATAGGTTGTTAGAAATTTCAAAACTAATGACACATTGAAAGGCTTTCTTCGTTAAAAATGAGTTTGTCTTTTCTCGACCGCGTATAATACAACTCTAGTAGGTATAAAAAAAGTGGTTCTATACAACCACTCTAATCAGTGATGTCATCCCTTCATATCAGATGTCAAAGTCTCAGATTTTACCTTATCCCTTATCAGTGATGTCATGGTCCCTCAACTTACGTCATTGAAGCCTATGAGTGGGTTTCGCCGCAAACGAAAAATGTCCTCATTGTGGCGGACATAATTTTAGTTTTACAGTCTTTTTGCGCCTAATTTATGCATACTTCCCCCAGCACTAGCAATACTGGTGGCACTTTTGGTGCCAATGCAAAAATCGCTGCAAACCATAACCTGTTTGGCTGCAAAGCAATGATACCAACCTGCTAATGACGTCACCATACAGCGTGAGTGATAGGGTAGAGCAGCTCTTTTAATACCTACTAACTTTGCAACATATATAACGGGAAACATTAAAATGTAATTAAACTGAAGTTCCTTTCAGACGTTCATTTCCTTTGATATATTTTACGTTTCCAGAAGAATCGGGACACTTGGCAAAAAAAGGCAACCTCCGTTTCGTCGTGATGTTGAAGGATTAGTCTAAGCAAAAAAGGGTCCGGCAAAACTGTCTCCCCGTTAGTACACCAGATTGCCGGGAAATTTATCAGCTCGCTTTATTCGAATGAAAACTCCTCCCTTCTTACTCTGGATACCTTTGTAAACGAAGATGCCCGAGTATTCCTGGATTTCATCGACCTCTGTTTGGACGAATCGATTAAATTGAGTGGTCAGGTACTTAATTGTTTCTGTTCTAGGGGGAATGAGGTGAGAGACATTTTTTTATCAAATGTTACTTGATTTTTTCCTGATACGAAAACTATTTATTTTAATTAACTTCAACGCGGTAAAAGGAAAATGTATAAATTCCCTGCGCAACTTGGCGAGTAGTTGAGAATATTGAGCGCTGGAGACGTTCTGACCTTCGGCCAAGACGTGACGGACAGTCTGCGATGAATCAACTGAGCAATATCGACACGAGACCGACTGAGAGCAATATGAACGGCGGAATAGCCGGGTTAAGGCTACAATAAAACCTCAAGTGCTCAATATCGAGCAGTAAAAATGCTTCAAGTCTCGCCCCGTAATAAACGGGTGAAATAAAGGGGAGACGAGAAAACGAGTGACTACTGTCTTTGAGTTGAAGGATTTTAGCGTAAGATATAAACTCGCAAGGACGGAATTTCCCTCCAGAGTATTTGATAATATGGTATTTTGAAATATTCTTTGTTTGCCTAGCCATAATTTTGTTGTTTGTCCTGGTATGCTGCAATAAGGCTTCGTCGACAATAAATCCTACAACTTTGGTTCAAAAGACGCGAGGAGTAAATTAATGCATTTATAATTCATGGAGAAAAAACTAGGTAGGTATTATTTATAGGTACTTGACACAGAGAAAAGGTCGAGTAGCGATAATTGTCGGACACGCTCTGCCACCAGAAATTTTTTTTTCTCTTCGTTCGTATTCTCGTCTCACCTTCGAAACGATCTTGCTTATCGTATATTGACGCAATATAAGCGATGCAGTTCTTCGTCTTCTAACAAAAGTTAACCCCTACTTTGTATCCATCCCTCAACGTCCGAACAACTGCAAACAGAATTTGAGTTACCGAACTTCTTTCTTCGTTTCCGGTTGACGTTTGGAACGCGGATATAAATTTACGCTCTAGTCCCGAAACTTGTTCGAGGCCAAGAGCCAATCGTCCTATGTGAGTCGCCATTCGTTAGCCTTATTTGTTCCAGAGCAGCAAACGTATTACTCTGTCAAGGGCAGGAGGTTTCCAAAGCTTCTACGAGATTTAGAACTTTCTTGATCTCTTTTGTCCCCGACTATGTGCATCTGTTGAAATTAAGTCGAATCCGTTAATTAAATGATTCTCCGTCGCTAATTTGCTCATCGAATGAAGAATCAACAGTACTTGGAAAACAAGAGGTTGTTTTAGTTGCACGAATAACGATAGCCATTCACGCACGGAAAAAACATTTTTATAAGTTTACGTTAGCGCACGTAGACAATAGGTAAATTATTCGGGTAAGGAGACTTCTTCCAACCATAAGTTATTTTAGACTTGATTAGGGCTGCTTAGAGTTGGTTAGGGTTGGTTTGTGTTGGCTAGGGCTGGTTTTAGAACAGGTTAGGGCTGGTTAAGACTGGTTAGGGCTGGTTAGTGGTTTTATACAGCTGATCACTGCAGGTTAAGGCTGAGTAGTTTGGTTAGAGCTGGGTTTATCATACGGAAGCAATGAGGCAGTGTGCTTCGTTCGTTTGTCACATTTTCCACGTGATACGAGCTGCGGTCACGGGGAAATGAGCTTGGCGACTCTTTCTCCATTCTTTTCTTTATTGGCCGAGATCTTTCACCCATTCGGGCATCTTCAGGGCATCATCATTACGACTTGTTCGTAGGTGCCTCATGGACCTATGCATTTCTGAAGATAGAATAGAATAGAATATAGAATAGAATGCAATTTTATTTCTATAACAACAACACAACAACAGGTAAGAAAATAGAACAATCGACAGCTGGAAATTCCTCCCTCATAGATCAATGATCTGTGCTAAGGGAGGGAGCCGCTTATCAGCCTACACACGCACAGTTCGAGCTCCTATCGACAACAAAACAAACTTATATAATATGTATGTATATGTACTCATCTATCATCACATAAAAAAAGAAAAAATATATATATAATATAATACATACACACATGCCTCCCGCACTTGCCCAGAAAGCAACGACTTAGTAGCTCACATTTTGTAAACACTGGTCGCGATGCTCTCGCAGACCAAAGGACCAGCAGTGATGAGAAACGACATAACTGCTTTTTTATAGGAAGATCTGCCTGAAGATCTGCTTGTTGAAGATGCCCGAATAGGCGAAAGATCACGGCTAATAGAGAAAAGAATGGAGAAAAAGTTGCTAAGTTCATCTCCCCCTCACCACAGCAATAATGAGGAAGTAGTTCGATTGAGGGAGTACGTTTGATGCAGTGACGGAATCGGGGTGGTGGTACTGATCAAAATGTTGCACGACCTCACACTAATCGATAAGCAGAATAAGAATTTTCCACTCTTCAAAAAGACATAAATCCGCTGAATCAAATGTATTTTTTGATGGATCGAAAACAAAAAAAGTCGGTAGTTACGAGGTCGCTGAATCCATCTATGTTCGAAATCGAGACTCTGCCATTCCAAGCCCATTTAACAAAACGAAAAGCGAAGCCTTTGTAGCGTTGACGATTTTGCGATTGTCCGCAGTGACAATCCGGGATGAGAAAATGGCGCCGTCGCAGCTTCGGATAATTGCGGATAAATTTGAGAGGCACTTAAAGAGACACCAGCGTTCCAACCTTTGCAAGTCCTTGTCACCTTTTACGGCCTACGATGGCACACACTGTCCTTCCACTTCAACTGCAGGAAGAACGAAGACAATTTCCTGAAGTTGCCTCTTTGTAAGCGTCTCTTTCTCGCTTGGTTCCTGCCTTTTCAACCATCGCAGCATCCGTCGGCGGGAACGTTTAAACTACGCGAAAAGCCGCCCTAGGACAAGGGTTTCTTAAGTGTTTCCCAATAGAGGTTCGAGCGAAAGGTTTTCCAGGGAAAAGCGCGGATAAATAAGAGTTTGACAGGTTTAACGCGAAATTGAAGACGAAAAAGGTATCAAGTCAAGTCATAATGAAACTCGGCTGTAATAGCGAGGGAATGCTGAAAGGATAGCTGAAAACAGTTACTGGTTATGGTGACGTTGTTTTTACTTTGCTTCTTCCAGGGTGGAAATTAGCCAAGGGTTGAAAATTGAAGAGAAACTTGAATCGCGAGTTTGGCCAGATGAGATGATTTTGCAAGGTTGGCGAGCCATCGTTTGGAAACAATAACCTTGTGGGCGAAAACGTTTGTCAAGAGTGTCATTTGGTGTGGCGCGTTGTCATGCTCGAATTTTCAAGACGATCAATGGAATACCCAAAGATTCTCATTCGAGTAGTGTCCTTATTTGCGGCTAATAAGTTGCTATAAATAAATTAAACTATCCCCTGGTAAATCCCATAATCTTTCCTCGCGTTAAATAAACCACCAGCGTTAACCAGCCCTAGGTTGGTCTAAAATCCTTTTCCGAACGATTCGCCGAACATCATGGCTCGTGCTAACGGCGGCTAACTCAAATGGTTTCTCCAAAGAAATGAACCCATGTCGCGATTTTGAAAGGAAAAGATCGTTCGTGTACGGCCAGCTATTCGAATTCATGCTCTGAACGTGATAAGCGCGACCTTCAGTCGTGCAATGGTGCCAACTTGGAATCTACTTCTGCTTCCGAAAGCGGAGAACTCTAAGGATCGGAAATCGTCGGAATTCGGATCACGTTGCCCCTTCGACGTTCCGTAACTTTTCCCTCTCGCCGTGATAAGCGTTTGTAATCTGAGCTAAGAAGACCTAGGAACGCCCACACTTTGATAACTGTTCAGATGGTTGCACGTTTTTGAAACCTTCTCAAGTCTCTCTAGAGCTCTTACTGCCAGCTATTTTGTATCCAACGTTAGTAGTATTAACACTGCACAAAATTACGCTCGCCGGCTGTTTTCCTCTTTTACGCTTCATCGCAATGTTAGACATGGATTTTGTTTTTTGAATTGTTCCAAGTAAAATGGCCTTAAAGCTGTAGTGGCGAATCGTCAAGGGTTACAGGTGGTGATACTTGATCTATTTTCATTTGTTGTACTCTCACGGTTACGGTCGGTGGTACAGATGGTTAATGGACTGATAGATAATGTGACATCATCGAAAAATTAAATTATGTCTTGATTTTGTTATGGTACATTTTTGTGGTGCACCTTTACTGTGAAGTATTTCTGTGCACTTTCAACAGCACAACATAGCTGTGCAGCAAGGAAAAATAGGTTGCTCGACAAAAAATGCAGTTCAGTTGGTTCTTTTCTAAACTCTTATCACTGTTATCAACTCTTATCACTTCCTTGTTATTACTGTTATCACTCTTATTAATTCTAAACACGCTACCGTGATATCACTCTTATCACCGTTATCAATATGATCACCCTTATCACTTTTACCAACTCTTATCACATCACTGTTATTGCCATTATCACTCTTATCAACTCTAAACACTCCAGAGTTATCACTCTTATCGCCGTTCTCAAAATTATCTACCCTAGAAGCTGGCCTCACTTTAAAAAAATTATCGACCTTAGGACCTTATCACTTTATTAACTCTTATCGCTACACCGTTTTTACTCGTATCACAGTTATCACTCTTATTAACTTTTATCACTATTATCACTCGATCAACTCTTATCATAATTGATGACGTGGTTGCTTCAACACTACATTGTTGGGTTTTCCTTTTCCATAAATTTCCATTCCCTCCGCAAGTTTTCGATCACATGTTGCGCCTTGTGAAATTTATGGGATTATTTATAACTGAGGTAAATTCAGCATACAGCGTGGAAATATAGTTAAACGTCTTAATGAATTCGTTCCCATTTCTTCTAAAGTTGATCTCAACTCGATGCATGATTTGTAAGGAACGATAGAGCTGATGTTTTGGATTATTAAACCAGAGCCCACTTAGGTATAGTAGGTGGCAGGAAGGGCGAAAACCGGCTCACCCTAGCGTGCCTTATATGGGATTAGTTACCATCAGCTCCCAACGGGTTTCTCCACTTTCCAAATCATGAAAAACTTCGCCTCGCGGCAGGAAAACCGTCTATCGCTCATTCTCTCTCCTCGCGAGATCCACCACGCTTTCATATATATTGGCACATTAATGCAAAAAGTGGTGAACAAATTTCATCTTCCCCGAAGCAGTTGCTAAGGATTTTGAAATTGCTCGGTGATAAATGTTTCTCAGATAGGAAACTTTTTCGAACTTGACAAATCCGAGCTCGTAACTCCGACATCTTGTCGAAACTAGAACGAAGATTGTCGCTGATGGGGAACATTGTTTATTGCAGTTGCCGTTCGTTTAGTATATTTTTAATAGAATTATTTATCTTCCATCAGTCAGATCCGAAATTGGGTCACATCTATACTGACTTCAGTAATCGATTTTTGAGCGAGCAAACAATTTTATGTTTTGAAGTCGTGCTTCGCTGGAGGACAAATATTTTTTAGGGTAGTTTTCAACTCTTATAGCAAAGTTGGCGTCTTCAGATTATCTTCAAAGCCTTCATCAACGTCAATCTACGGCGATCAGTTCCGTTCTCCAAAAGCATGGGGATCTTTGAATTAATGAAAATCTCAAATTATAGTTCATAATGATCAAATGGTCTTTAGACGACTCAGCTCATGAAATGCCATTCTTAAAGCTGGTTTACACTTTTTATATCTTAATCTTTATGATTTTTTTCGCGTAGGTAACTATGAGGGGCACAATTGAAATACTGATCATTTTCAATAGATTAGAGCAGATAATAATGTTATACCGGTGGAAAGAGGCGAAAACCCCAACAAATGAATAATAATTTCGTTTGGATTTTTCCCACACCTCCCCTTGAACGTTTCTTTATTAAATGGAAATATTTCTATCGTCCCAAAATTCCAATTCAGCCCACCGATTTAAATATATACAATGTATGATGATTCTCTCAATTTTACGACCGATTTCCTGCCAATCCAAGAATGAAGTACTGTGTGGTCCACACTATTTTTCCAGCCACGCAATTCCGCGCGGAAATGAATCGCAAGTAATGAGAGGATCTCAAATCGTGCGCCATTGACAATCAGGTCTTTTCAGCACGAAAAGACGACCAAGAAGTGATGGTCCACTCTATAGAGTTTCCTATCTTTTCTCGGTTATTCCGACAATTTTCCCCGACGGAAAGCGGAGAGATTGAAGAGAGGAATCGCGGCCGAACAAACTGGAAGAGATGGGCCGAGGAAGACAAGGGTTAAACCGGTTACCTCTTTCCTGATGAAGAAGCCGCAACCCTTCGTATACTTTCTCTCCGTAACGCTTTCGCTCTCGGCATTCTCTCCCCAACCTGCTGACCGCAGCCCGTCTATTGGCTATATTCGCCCTCGGTAGCGTTCATTGGATTAGGTATATCGAGTTTTTAGTTTGCCGCAATTGGCGGTTTTCTTGTCTGGCGAAATTGGACGTTAGTTATATGTTGCGGTTTCCATCGTATGCCGTTTCATCCGTTGGCTGAAAGCGAAATACACATTCGATAAACGATGCGACGAACGTCTCCAATTCAGGTCGTCAAAATTCCGCATTTCTCCATCAATATCAAAAATTCGTCAAAAGTAGTTCCCGTAAAAATTTGTTTATTTTGATGGAATATTATGTCTTTTTTTTCAGTAAATAAGCAATATAGTAGACTTGTATTAATGTAAACACACAGAACTTCCGACATTTTTCTAGGACTCAATATTTTTGAACGTTTATGCTCTTAAATTTGTTTTCACAAAAATTAATCCATTTCACGAAACTTGTCTTTCATATCAGTAGACTCACACAACGTACTTCCACGCTATCAAACTATTTCGGTTTCTCGGTCTCCTGGCGTGCGGCCGAATGATTTTTCGGTTTTACAATTGGTTGCATATGCTCACCAGTGGTTTTTAAAATCATAGTTGGAAACCCAATTCCACGCTAAAACATTGTTTTGTTTTTTGTTTTTTTTTTTTTCAATTGAAGAAAAAAAGGAGAAGAAGAAAAAAGTTTTTTTTGGGTTTTCTTCAACATTACAAAACAAAAATGGGAATCTAATTCACCTTTTAGGCTTTCCCTAGGGCTACATTTATTACAAAATACATTAGGAAATTCAACGGTTGAAAAAAAGTTTTCTCTAAAAATTATTCCCTCATTTTCTCGAACTTTGAATTAATCAATTAGAAACGGTCAAGATATTATTAAATGATTTTTGGAATAGGGAGAAGTGCAATTATATTACTAAAATAATAGTTATATAAAGAGTGCGTTAGACGACCCTTTCTGGGTAAAACTGGGGGCCACCTAACGCAACTTGCATTAGGTGGCCCCCTAACATAAATCGTGCGTTACGTGGCCCCTTTTGCGAAAGGTGGCCCCCAACGATTAGATATAGATGATTAGTAAAATGGAATTCGGCCAGACATTAAACAATTGGAGAATGAGTCGTCTGGTTTCTCTCCCCCTCACAATCCACGAATATTATACTGATTAAAAGTACTTAATATTATACTGAGTAAAATGGAATTATTATACTTAATATTGAACTGATTAAAAATGAAATTATTATACTCAATATTAAATTGATTAAAAATGGAATTATCGTGACGAAAAAACTGACAAAAATACGCTAAAAACCCGCATTAAATCACTTTAAAAAATAAATAATAGTAATAATAATGATAAAAAACATACAAAAAAATTATAACATACTTTTTTTATAGTTTTTAAATATCGCTAAAAATTTCTGCTATAATATTGTTGACTCCGGTTTTTTCCACCTTGAATTTTAAAAAAATAAAACTATAGCGATTGGCCGGGTTTATCGTCGATCGATTGTTTACACCATTTTCATCCGACATTACTTGAATTCGCCGAGAGAGGATCGGAAAAGCTTTTGAAGGGACTTCTTTGTGCTTGGCTTCAATCTACTTCGGCTGAATCTCCTCGAAGAGATTGGTTATTCTCAGCGCATTGTGCCTCCCGTTCACGTATGTATTGTTGAAAGTTCACACTCAAGCTCCAACCCTGGTGTGGAATTCGATTGATTTTTTTTCTCAACTGAATAAACCTCCTGAGGATAAGAAAAAAGGCAATCGCATATTTTCCTATTTCTTGTGAGTAATTATAGCAGTAGGCGAATTTATTGATATTTTGGTGATGTAGGTTTTCATCGCTTCCTCTTCGTCCTGGTTAATTTTATTTTAATTTTTTATTATTTATTTTTTAAATTTATTATTAGCGAAGTTCCGTAAAAAATGTTACCAATCTAATTTACCATCGAAATTCGACCCGAAAACACATAAAAAACCGTTTCATGCATCGGAATATCGAGTAGTAGAAAAAATTTCGTGAACTTCGCGCGCTAACTGCCGTAATTTTCGAGATAAAAATCTGATTTTTTGACGAAAAACAAAGCCGAAACTATGAGTTTGTCGACAGCCCAATCCGAGCAGGAGTTGTGTTCAAATTTAACCTGGAACTTGCCCGAAAAAATCCATCAATACTATACATTTGAAATTTATTCATACAATACAGTTCACATTATTTTTTAAACGCTGAATCGAATGAGACAATTGTGGAGCCGCTATCTAACAATAATAACATTATTAATAATTAACAATACTAACATTACTCGATATTCGAATAATAATATTATTATGAGCCCAAATAAAAATCTTTCTATAATAATATTATAACTAACAATAATTATATTACTCGATATTCGAATAATATTAATATGAGCCTGAATAAAAATCTTTCCCTATTCGTTAAATTATTGTTCAGTCACCTCTAATATACGCTTCGGAAATTATTCGTAAAGCCATGATGTATGACTAAAGCTATTTTAATTTCATTTTTCCACGATTAGCTTTCTATTTATTTTAATATTTATTCATTAATTTTTTCTTCCATGTATGGCTACCCTCGTTAACTTCCAACTTCAGTTTATTTTCGTTTCATATTTCGACTCAAAATTATTGTTTTGATTGATTTGTACAGACCGCAAATGTTAATGTCTACTCTGGGGTGTTTAAATTTTCGTAAAGCGCATTCCAAATTAATTTATTGGAGCCTTTTGGAATTTTATGTCTCCCTTGCTATATAAATTGCACGTTTTCATAAAATTTGTTTTGTATAGTTGGGACCACACTCAGTACTTCGTTCTTACGTTTTTTTTTTTTTTTTTTTTCCACTATTACGATATTCCGAGTTTTAGGTACGTCATTTTTGATTCCCTCTTCAGGGCTTGTATTACATTGTTGTGTGTCGTTGCAATAAAAATGATCCCATTTCTTGGCTTGTCTCGTTTCCTCGCATACGTCCGCATTATTATCCTAATTCGTGCGTGTTTTTATTTTTGGTTCTCCTGACTAGTTTTTCAATAACAGTTTTAGGTTACTGAGATTCGGACTTTTTATGAGTTTTTTTTTTTTTAGTACCTATATAATCAGTTATAAAGGTTGCTGGCTCAAACATGTAAATACTGCATGATCTATGCACTCCGCGGGTTTTCATGAACGAACAATGTTGAAACTCAAATGTGGGAAACCGTGACGTATAATTTGACGCTCGTTAATGCCCGGCTCGCGAGCATATTGAATTGGCCGTAGTTGCGAATGTCATCCCCGACCCGACGAGAGCATTAACCAACTTGAAATTGGCGGTTTGGCTCGCTAGTTCGCCGAGCTCATGAATAGAATTACTAGTTAAAACCGTAGTGAAGTTCGCGATAGTTAGCGTTAAACGCTCGTCGCAATTAGCGCAATTTTAATGTAATGTTGCGATATGTATTTCTTTTATATTCGTTAAGATAAAGACTTGCGGGCGTTCGGAAAAAATTCCATTCTCCTCGCCAAGATTGCTGGTGCTAACATTGAACGCTCTTGGAAGTAATGTGTGTGATCCGATGTGCGTTTAGTAGCGTCAATTTATTACATATTAATGGGGAGAATAATAAGGGGAACGGAGCAATGACAAAGATACTAGGATTCATGGAGACATTGAAATTTCTACACTCTGTAATGAACTTTGGAAATAATTTTGGATGTGCCGCGTTATTTTGGTTTCATGCCTTGCGCGCTCAAATTTTCCCTTATCATCGAAAATTCCATCAAATTCCAAACTGAAGATTCGATAAAATGGCAGATTCATACGCATATTTTCAAACGGAAGGAGAATAAATTATTCTCTCTGTGGTATTTTAACGAATTGATAATCTAGTGATTACTTTCCACTAGATTCGTCGTCGGTTTGAAAAATTCTGCCACAGCAAGGTAATTTTTTCCTTAGCCGGCCAGAAAAAATCCGACCTATTGCGGGTGTTTTATTATAATCAGCAAAAACTGAAAAAGCTACGGTCAATTCTCGGCTCGAGCGTTGATGAGTTGGGCCAGCAGTGCTAGATATTTCCCTAACGTTTCGAAACTATTACCCTACCTCGAGAAGAAACAGGACGACATGAATAATAATGAGACGAGGGAAAATTAATTAAGAACGGACAGAAGAATGGCTCGACTCAGTTGTGATTAGTGCTTCGTTCGCCGTCTGTCCGATTATTCTTCACATGGAACATGTCACTGGATTATACAGAAGAGCCACCAGGAGGAAAATGAGAGAAATTTCCGACCAGCGCGTTAATGAATTATTTCGAGCTCGAAAGAAAATACCAACGTTTGAAAATCGAGAATGATCGCTGTAAAAATTTTAAAAATAAATTCAGTTATTTAGAACGGGGTGAAACTGTCGTAAGAGCTGTTTTTAGATCATTGCCATCGATCGATTTCGAATGAGTCCAATTTCGATCTCAATTTGAATTCTCGATTGTTTTCGAACGCAAAATCAGATGGCCTCGAATTTTCATTTCTAAGGGTTTTCTCTGCGGCTTATTGTTCTCAAGCGGCAATCGATGGAAAGTGACAATTTCTCTATTTTGCACAGAATTGTGAAAATTTGCCATTTTTCAGCAGCTGATAGTTGATCGAATAATAGTGTTTTGGTACTCATTCGACGCCAAATGGAATCTACTCTCATTTGTATATAGTAATTAGTAATTAAGTAATTATAGTAAAACAAGGCTATTAAGGAACTAACAGAAATGAAATTTATATTTAAAAAAAAAAAAAAAAAAAAAACCCCAACTGCGATGCTTTCTAGTGTAGTCCTCAAATAAAAGTGTAACCAAGAAACATCATTATTTTAATTTATCTGTAGCAAGTAATAAAATTGTAATATAAATAGGACAAATAAACACTATTTATCTATCTATCTAATTGAACCGCTAGGATATGTTTTTTGAACATAATACGCTAAAAACTGAAATTTATAAACATACTTCGAAGTTTTACGCCCATCTGAGGCATCAGAAGACTTCATCTAATACTAAGAATATGCGAGGGTTGAAAATAAATATAAATTTGTCGAATAGTTAAAAATCTTTATTACTCTATAGATGTGTTTGTTTACATTTTTGGCAACCCAAGTATAATTATACATTTATGAATAAAATAATCCAACTTTTCTTAGCACTGCAATGTACTCGTACAAATAATTTGAATAATTCTAACGATCTCACGACTCGAATCGATAATTTCCGCTCATCTTGCCCTCGTTGATGTTTCCTTTTCAAAAACAACAAAATTATCTGCGGTGTTCCCAAAGAACAACTTCACTCCAAGAGCTCAACTGTAATACTATTACCGAGCTAGACGAATAGCAGACTGATAAAGCGTTTCGAACTCGAGACATTTGATTTATTCCATGGCACGATGAAAGGAAAGAGTATGGGCGTGCAAGGGCGGCGCCCTTGAGTTGCATGCACTACGCCAATACCTCTTAACTTCAATTTCATCAGGCAAAGATAAACGACGGTACTATAGAGCAAATACGACGCGCAGTTGAAAATTGACCGCCAATTTCAAAGAGCACATAATCTCGTGTGAAAATTCTCGATTGTTTCAAAATAAATCACCTATTTACCTAATATTATACCTAATAAGATATAAGTACCAATTCACCTAATGAGATATAAATAATAAGTTTTATACCTGAGAAGAAGATAGCAACATGAGGATGAAAGGTGATCGAATTTGAATTTCAATTCGTTCCAAAAGGGATTGATATTGGCATTTATATAATCTCCAACTCAATCAATCTGGGGGGTTTTCTGTAAAAACGAATGTTCCAGTTGGCAAGGGTATCATGCAAAGAGAACCCAAAGGACTAAATCCCTCGCGTCGTTGGGGTTTTTTTTTTTATCCTCTTTAATATAGTCGGTCTTTCCAGGGTCTTAAGGGTTCGCATGGGCTAACGGGACAGAAGCCACCGTATTATAAGAAAGGTTTGCCCCTTTCACAACGATACATTACAGGATTCTTAAAGGTTACTTCCGAGATGAACTTCGCTTATCGATGGGACGAATCGAAATCATTAGGCGATTTTTTCTTCACCCAGATACGTGTAATATTTATAATAATATTTTATATTTTATTTTATATTTATTATGATATATTATTATTATATCATGTATTATCATATCATTATTATATTAAATTTATTTATATTTTATATTTATTATAATATTGTAACATTGTAATATTTTGTAATAATATTTATTGTAATATTTCCGACTGAAATTAATTTTTTTTTAACTTACAAACTATTGATTTCTGGAAGCGCATCGTCGATTGCTCAAATATCGGTGAACTATCTTATACAAAGTAAGGCCAAGTGCGAAGAAATAATGAGAAACAGACAAGGCGTTGGGTGTAAGAGGTTCGAACCCGTCAAGATGTGAGAGTTCCAGGCGTGAAATGCGATGAGCAGCGAGAGAACCTCGAAGTGAGAAGCAAGCTCTCAACAAACCCGTCGAGTTGAGGGTTACAAGGATAGAGATATTCGAAATCACGAACCGAAGGCGGGGCTCCATTTCGACGCTCCTTTTCACTAGAAGTGTGCTTGCACAAGCGTGTACAAAAGGTTCAATTTCAACCGAATGGGTGAAATACTCTCAACTAGGTCGCGATTGCTTTTGAAATTTAAACGCGTCTGAATTTCGTGAGAGTATTGTGTGAGGGATATTTTGTGATACGAGCAATATTTAGCTAGCCGTGCACGCGCGATCTTTGGTAAGAACAAAGTATTTTCAGTCAGGTGTAGTCCTTAGTCATGTCTGGACAGAGCCGGCTCAGTATTTAATTATGTAAAGTATTCTATGGCAAACCCCTCCCTCTTTCCTTGCGTATGATAAACACTAACTAGCCCTAACCAACACTAACCAGCCCTAACCAATGTTAACCAGCCCTAACCAACACTAACCAGCCCTAACCATCACTAACCAGCCTTAACCGTCTTAATTAGCCTTAACGTACACTAACCAGCCTTAACCTACACTAACCAGCCTTAACCAATACTGACCACACCTAACCAACACTAACCAGCCTTAACCAACAGTAATCAGCCTTAACCAACACTAACCAGCCTTAACCAACACTAACCAGCCTTAACCAATACTAACCAGCCCTAACGAACAGTAACTAGCCCTAACCAATATTAACGAGCTCTAACCGACACTAACCAGCCTTAACCAGTGCTAAATTTGCCTAAAACCATTCGTTCAGTCTTCCACAAATAGTTTCCCGAATCATTCGCCTTTTCATGGAGTGTGCTATCGTCTACTAAGAAAAATTATTGTCGAAATGAAATCATCCCATGACGAGATTTTCAAAGGGAAAGAACGTTCGGAATTACGAGCTAATTGTTTAGTATTAGAATGTTTACAGTTGAAAAATATGAGTTGATTCGACCGTTATTTTTACACGAGAATATGAAACTAGGCTATTTGAAAACTCTTTTTGAGTCTCCTTTTGGGCATATTTTTAACCGACTTCAAAAGGAGGAGGTTACTATGGTTGACTTGCGGGTTTTTTCGGTATGCGTTGTCCGCTGGCGTTCGTTGCTCCTGTACGTCCGATCGGGTTACTTTTTTTTTTGATGTTGAAAGGGTTACCATCCAGGTAGACCCCATAATTTTTTCAATTGAGTCCATCCAGTAGTTACGTCCCCAGATGCGGAGAAATGCCGGAAAACGTGATTTTCGCGAAAACATCAAGTTTTGACTTTGCGAGCTTATAACGTCTAGAAAAATTGCTCGATTGTTTCGTTTTTGGTGTCATTTTGTTCGTAATTTATCTGCCAATGAGAGCCTAGCTTCGATTTTTGTTCGGCATTCTAATATGGCGTGTAGAGAAGAAAGTGTAACAAAAAACGTGATGCCGATTTTCACTTTTTTCGCCTATATTCGTTTGTTTTTTCGAAATGGTTAACGATTGCAACAAGACTTCTCACAATCGGTCTTGAGCGCTATTTCGAATTCGAAACTGCCTATCCTTCAAGAGATTCTCCTTCTCGAAATGCCACAGTTCAATTTCACCAGGTTCGTTTGTTCGCCGAGAATTCGCTTCCGTTTCGGATTTGCCAAAGCTCGCCAACTCGTCTCCAAGTTTCTTGTTTGCATTGGGTCTAATTATCTTTGTGTTCGTTTCGCACTCAAGTAGCGTTTTGTCGTCATTGGGAGAAGTTCTTTAGGAGTAAACGTGAATTTCCGCTTGAAGAAGAGGTCTGTTTTTAAAATCCTCGCTCGTAAATTAAAAATAATTATTTTTTTCATTGAAAAAAAAATTCAGTTTTAGTATTTAAAAAAAAAAAAATTAATTAGACCTAAATCTTTGATTTATTTTTTCCCCCCGAAACATCGTGAAAAATGCGGTTTTTGACAAAAATATTTCAGCTGTTTACCGAAAACCCCGATTAATTATTAAATAGTAGAAATCACGAATTTCACTGATGGAATCGCTTTCGAGTAAAAATTTCGAATTTTCCCATGTTCGGGATATTATTGAAAATTCGGAGCACGTTTCGTATTCGAAATTGAGCAAATATTTCCCTTATAACTCAAATGTTCTCGAGTCAGCCCAGGCTTAGGCAATGATTCATTACGACCTGTCATCCGTTTGAGATTATTGTTCAACTCTGCGAACACCGCAAACCTAAAGCTCGAGGAACGGCGGTTGAATAGCTGCAGATTAGTGAATGCGTTTCCGAGGTAGCAGCTCCTCGTCTTGACGTTCTTCAGCGTTAAATGGAATATGATTCATCGTTGAGAAGACATCCGAGCAAACTACAATCAGCCCGACAGGAGACGAAGCCATCATCAGCTACAGAATTGTCACCGCAGTCGAATCTGCTGACATATGGTCGATTTGCAACCTTCGTCATCGCTCGTTGAAAAATAGAATTCCGCGTCGGTTGAGAAATTCTTTTCGCAAGAAGGATAAATCGTACTTGCGAAACTCATCTTTGGAAGATGTTAAACGGTTAATGAAAAAAAAAACGCTGCAAATTTTTGTACAGTGGTTTATTATTCCTTTGCTTCAATAATGATGTGAGAGGACCATCAATTCTTGAGAGAAATTATTCCGAACATTTGTTAATGTTGCCACAAAACAACACATTGGTTACTAGAAGGGAAAATTCAGTAGCAACTATTATAATTCTAATCATTTTTATTTTCCTTAACTTTCAAATTGGAAGCTACATTTTTCGCCTAACGGTACAGCTGAAAAGAGTGTTTGACGTCCATTCCTAAGAGGATAGAACAATTTTTATGGCTCCAAGATCTCTCGAGTTATACCATCACGCCCAATTTCTGAAAGTCTCCCAAGTTCATTATAAAAGCTGCGATAACTCGAGAACCAATGAAGCTATCTACCCCGCGATGGTTTATTCGATTCACCGTCCAAAAATCTATAGAAATTGTCACCAAATACACCTTTTTCTGCAAAACTCCGAGAAATATGAATTTCCTCCCCCTCAAAACCAATCAAAAATGACCCTTAAAATAGAGGAAGCTATTTGGCTAAAGAATTGAGCCACTGTCAAACCAAGATTGATTTTTGGTAGAAATTTAAAGAATTCATCTTTTATAGTTTCGTCAAGAAAGTGTTGACGGCGTACGGACAGAATTTTTTGGTTTATTATTCAACAATAAACCATTGTAATCGCCCAACAAAAAATATTTTCCACCCCCCACCCCCCACGACATTTGATGTTTTACGTTTCAAAGCATGTAGAATCCGATTATTCAATTAAAAAAAAAACGCTTCAAATGATTGTACAGTGGTTTATTATTCGTTCGCTTCAATAATGATTCAAGAAGATTATCCATTTGTGATAGTAATTAATCCGAACATTTTTTGTGACAGTTGCCACCGAAAAACAGATAGGTAACTATAGGGAAAAACTTCGTAGCATATTGTAATATTAATCGCCTTGTAATTTTTATTTTTATCAGTTTCCAAATTAAAATCTGAATTTCTCGCCTAACAGTATAGTTGAAAAGAGTGTTAGACGAGCATTCCAACGAGTTTAGAACGATTTTCATTGCTCCAAGAACTCTCGAGATATACCCTCGTGCCAAATTATGAAAATCTCGAAAGTTCAACACAAAAGCTGTGATAACTTGAGAACCAATAAAGCTATATCTACCCCAAATACACCTTTTTCTGAAAAACCTGGGAAAATACGAATTTTCTCCCTCTCAAAACGCCCCAAATAATAGGTTTTTCAGAAAAATGTGAATTTGGTATGAATGTTTATAGATTTTTGGACCCTGAATCGAATGAAACCATCGAGTTATCGCAGCTTCTGTGTCGAAATTGTGAGATTTTCAAAAATTTGGCTTATCTCGTTGGAATGCTCGTCGAACACTCTCTTCACCTGTAAAATGAAAAATAATAAAAAAATAATCTGTTTCGATGGGAACTTTCACAAACGTTCGGAATGAAACGTCTCGAAACGTAAAACATCAAATTTTGATGGGGGGTTAGATAATTTTTTTTTCTTGGGCGATTGGAATGGTTTATTATTGAATAATAAACCAAAATCAGAAACTCGACAGTTGTACTGTTAGCAAGGCAGTTAACGCCGACTTTTCAGCATGCGAAGTAGGTCAAACTTTGGCATAACTGGATATCAAATCCGACCCCGTCCCATCGAGGCCCATAAGGGGCGGCGGTGTCTACATCAATTTTGCAACTCAAGCCCATCCTACCTTGGTAAATGAGAGAGATGACATGCTGCGAGGAACCTCGGAAAGCTCTAACCTCTCAAGTGTGAAGGGTCGTCGAGTATTAGCAGAGTTGCGCGATGCGTGCCGCAAGGAGCCAACTAAAACGAGTTTCCGACGTTCATTAGCCGCTTCCGTTGCTTCAAATAGACGCTAGAGATGTATTTGATGTCTGCAAATTCCCTGGAGATTGAGTTGAGCACGTCAGATTATGCAGCCGAAACGATCTCACCGAAGTTCTCGCCGATAGCGACTTTTTGTATGTTTTTAATATTCGGACGAATGTAAGAACTTAAACTTGGATATTTACGTGGAAAACGGAAGTACTGCGATCGTCTGAAAAGTCCTACTTGGAAGAAATTTCTATACTACTATACTCAGAAACCCTTTCTGAACTAGAAAGGGAAACCCTTTCTGTCTGTGTGTCCGTGTGGATGTGGCGAAAAAAAGACATAAATCTGCATATCTCCGTGAAAAATGAATGAAACTCGATGACATTTTCAGAGAACGTTGTCCTAGTAAATGTACGAAAAAATTGCCATTTTCGGATTTCGGATAACAAACAGTACTTCCGAGATATATGCGTTCAAATTTGTTTCTATTTCGATTTTTACAGGCTATTAGAGTCAATATTTCCAAACGGTTGTGGTCTTTGAATCATTCATTATGGCGAGCAGATGATGGTCGATTATTCGTATATCGGGTCACATACCGTACCTCCACGTTATGGGCTTTTTTCACAATTTCACTGGTGTGCATTTTTTTTCATAGGCCGCAAAAATCAATTTATTTGAACGCTAAAGGTTTTAAAATGTTCGGGACGGCGATTGCATTGAGTCCGATTTTTATCACATGGGTCACATACAGTACTTCCTTATTACACGCGTATTGATTATATTTTGTTTGTTTTTTCAAACTGTAAAAATCATTATATTGAACGCTGTGGGACTTGAAATGTTTCTTTTCTTCAGTTGAATTCCGTTTGGTTTTTATTATTGGTGTCACACACTGTATTTCCACGTAAAAACTCATTTTCGGTTAATTTTTTCGGGCGCTTTCGTACATTTAGGTCTCATTGATTTAAAAATGATTCCATTTCACTAGACTTGTTTTGAATAGATCGGATCACACACCGTACTTCCGCCTTATGCGGTTACTTAACCATGGAAATACTGTGCGATCTGTAGACACTAGGAGCACGACCATTTCGAAAGAGCCGAAAGTTAAACCTGTACACCTGTAACCTGTACACAGCATTGGTTTTAGGAAGAATTTACAGACAAAGAATTTGCGGTGATGAAGTCAGTTAAACTGACCGCTTTTATCCCTTGTATTTATTAAATTACCGTCTCATTATCGGTGATCCCTTATATTTATTTAATTCGTATCCTTAATCAATTCAATTATCCATTTCATCGAATTAATTCGAATCAATTCAATCGAATCGACTCATCGTATTTAAATTCCTGATATTTATTAAATCTCCGTCTCAATATCGTTTACACCGCAGTCAAAGATTTCCTATGTTAAGGAAGGGGGAAGGATAGACGTATAATAGCGCTATATGTGTGCATACTATTTACGTATACAGGCTAATAATATTACGCAATAAATTGCGTGCATAACATGACGGCAAACTTAATTAACAAAATAAAGGACTTCTTGAAAACTCCGTCTCGTCGCTTTTCATTAAGGCAAACAATTTTTTTCCACTCAAAGCCGAAAAATCGCTCTCATTTTCTTCTAATAAATTAATTACTTACCGGTTTCTTTTTATTCGCGATTTCGTTCTATCAAGAGCTTCGAAGAAAGCCTCGGAGAAGCGGAGAATATTCGTTTTTCAGGCGAGACGCTTTTAAAGGCGTCTACGCTAGCGCATTAATCAAACGAGAAAGATATCTTGGAATAAATCAGCACGGATAGAGCCAATATTCTCGCGTAAAGTGGTAATTTGTCCCTAATTAATTAGAGTACAATTTTCGAAGCTTGTTTATCCGAGTGCAGACGATTAGTAGCGATAAGACATAGATATGCCTGATACGGCTAATTTAAAGTGTTTACACGAATGTATGTCGCTCGACTCAAACCGGGAGGAATTCGCAAACACTATGAAGAGCAACTAGAGCGGCTAACGAATAAAAGCGAAATATTAATCTCACCGCAAAACTGAAACTAGACGAAGCAAGATGAGTGTGAAATGTTAATTTTATAATTTTATCAAATTTAATTTCTTCAGCAGTTCAAAAACAGTACATGTAAAACGCATATATATATATTTATTTTTAATATTTTTATTTTTATATTTTTATTATTTTATACTATTTTTTCTTTCTATTTTTTATTTTATTATTACCGAACGCCGTCAACACTTTTTTGACGAAACTATAGATACTAAATTCGTGAAATTTTCACCAAAAACCAACCATGGTCCGACAATGGCTCAATTCTTCAGCCAAATGGCTACCTCAATTTTAAGGGTATTTTTAAGGTGGAAAAAATTCGTATTTTCCCAGGTTTTGCAGAAAAATGTGTATTTGATATCAATTTCTATTTTTGGAAGCTGAATCGAATGAAACCATCGTGGGGTCGACAGCTTCATTGGTTCTCGAGTTATCGAAGCTTTTATAATGAACTTGGGAGACTTTCAGAAATTGGGCATGAGTCGCAAGTTCTGGGAGCCATAAAAATCGTTCTATACTCGTTGGAATGCTCTAAAAATACTCTTTTCAGCTGAACCATTAGACGAAAAATTTAGCTTTCGATTTGCAAGTTAAGGAAAATAAAAATGATTAAAATTACAATATTTGCTACTGAATTTACCCTTCTAGTAACCAATCTGTTGTTGACATTTACAAATGTTCGGAATAATTACTATCACGAATGGATGGCCGTCTCACATCATTACTGAAGCAAAAGAATAATAAATCACAGCACAAACATTTGCAGCGTTTTTTTTGATGAATTTAATGAATAAAATTGATTCAAACTCGTCATAAATGGTTTTCTCGTCTGTCAAAATTTTAGCTGAAAAATTCGCCAAAGGAAATTTCAGTCGCGTTCAACACCTCAAAACAAATACTACTAAATTTTCGTTATCGTCGATAATTTTTATATGAATATTTTTTTATTTGAATTTTTTTATAAGCTGCCAACATTTTATCAGATATTTAGGAAACCAAGTCGTCGCACGGATCGATGGGACCTCTCATGGCTAAACTCAGTTCGAGGTTGGCTATTCCCTTCATCGATCGGCCCTCTATCGAAGGAGATGACAGGAATTCAACTAGGACCTCTTCCTTCGAGTACTTCGAGTTCCTATGCCACGGAACTTGTGACCATGCTCCGACTGAACCGCCCGTTTCCTTTTCAGTTAACTATATCGAGTCTCTACCTTCGACCCATGGCTCCGATTTCCGTCAGATTTAACACCCGGAGGATGAGATCGAAACATCACATGTCTCAACTTCATCGTCTCAACCTAATTGCAAGCTCTTGTTTGTCTTTGACGAAGAGCGCGATCGCTAAAACGATTTTCGTACCAGTTAACCCTCGAATTCTGCCCGGGAAAGGAGTTATTCCCTGTTGTGAAATCCAATACGGCCTCTCTTGGAGACTTAATAGCATTGCAATCACGAGATGCTTGTGATCTTGATAAGGGCTAATTTCAATCCGTTCGATCCGTTGTCATTTTTGTCGACCGGCCGTTCCAATATGCAGCAGCTTTGGAATGAGATTTTCAGCTCATCGAGAGAGAAGATTTGCAATCTGCATTAATTGACGAATTACGCCGACGCCTATTTCGCCTACGGATTTCAATACAGCTCCCTGCTAACTGAATTGGAGAGCTTTGATTCGTATCGAGGCACTAAAATACTGTTAATGAGAGAGTTAGGCTATTGAGTAGTGCTAAGGATTAGGGTTGGGACATCGAGGCTTCAACATCGATATTCGATGTTCCAAACATCGAAAATCCATACCGATATATTGACAAAAAACATCGATCTTTTATACCCACCAGCAAAAACTACTAAGGATGCTAAAAGTGCTCTGTTCCAGGCCCGGATTACCCATAAGGCCAACCTAGGCCATGGCCTAGGGCGCAAGATTGCGGGGGCGCAGGGCAAAGGATGGCAGAAAAATGTATATTATTTTTATTTTCCTAGACGAGCGTCAGTAGCGAGCGTCCCTCAAGTACAGTAGGGATAAAAAGTTATATGTTCGTGTGTGAGAGAGTAAGCTTTAGTTCATTTTGTTCATTGCTAAGCGTTTTCGCCTGTTGTGCAAAAGTTCCTGGTACGGTCCCAGCCATGGCCAGGTAATTTTAACAAATAATTTTTTGTTTATTTTCTAATATTTTATTATAATTTACAAAATTATATAGTATAATACTATTAAGTTATAATTATTTTTAGTGGATTCTACATTAAATTTCCTACATTTTCTTCCACAGCACCTAATCTGTCCCATTTCGGGAACGTGACGGAAAAAAATTCCAAAGTTGAAACTTCAAAAGTATGAAAATCGAAAAAAATTCAAAAAATAATATAAATCGTTTGATTTTTATTGTTTTCACTATAAATTCGAATTCTACGTCTAATTTCCTGTAGGAATCATTAATTATTCAAATTTGAACAGTACTGTAAGTATTTACAACGAATTTTCAAAGTTGAAAAACGTAGGAGTGTAGTAGTATTAAACCTGCATAAACTGATAGTTGTCATGAAATCTCCGCCGTTTTGACGTCATATTCGGATTCAGCGTTAAATTTCCTATAAGAATAGCTTTCAAAATCGCTTCAAAACGAAAATTTAATTTTTCACTATTACCGAAGCCAGCGGAGCTGGCCGGCGAAAAACTCGATTTACGGGAAATTATTTCTCTGGCTCTGTTTCAATTTTTTTCACCAAATTTTTTGCTATGTACGTGTGTGGGGCGTTCAAATGAAGACTCCTGCATAATAAAACAATTGATTCGCATTTATTTTGACCCCGAAAATCACGGTTAAAGTCCAATTTTTGAGCTTTCAAAAACTGATTTTTTTGGACCAGTTGCAGATTTTTCCGAGAAATAAAAAAAATCACAAAAATACATCTTGGTAAGACACAACTTTCCTGAAAATTTCAGATTTTTATCTGTATTGAGAGACGAGTAAAAATTCGTTAACTGATCGGTTGAAAAAAATCGCAGGGGTACCCCTTAGATTTTTCGCGAAAACTTTTTTGAAATGGATTTCGCTCAAATTTAGCATAATGATAGTTGATGATGTGTATATCAATAATATATCGTTCATTCTTTGTTTCTTTCGCACTAAATAGATGAAAATAACGTTCAAAGTTGAAAAATGTCATGTTTTCGTGTATAGTCTACTAATATTGTTGAATAACGCAAAAACGGTTGCCAAATGGATAGGTACATTACATTAGGAAAATGTGGGCAATTAAATTACCTATCTTTTGATATATTCAAACATTTGAATTGACGACTTTTTGTTTGAGTTATCCGCTGTGCAAATTACAAATCTTGGCAAACTTAAAGTTGTTATGTCTAATTTTGCTCCTACTTTGCTCCAGTTGAAAACCACAATACTTTATGATACTAAGTACAATACAATCTCCACCACCAACATACCAAATTATAGAAACTACTACTACCCACTATATATAAACTACTATCGATTCCCACTCTCCATACACAAATAATCAACTACTAAACCCATACCTATACCTATATACCATACACTTATATATAATTATATATATGTTCCAATTCCTTGTTATATGAGGTACTAATAATGTCGTGGTTTTTATGTAGGGGGCAAAAAACGCCCATCTGGGGCTGAATTGGAAACAGAAGAGAGCAAGAAGTTCTCTGGGACAGTGAAAAAATTGGGAAAGGTAGGGCGCACCATTTAATATGCCGAAATCCCCCCCCCCCCGAACGTCTGTTTGGAGGGGGCGTAATGTAGAACTCTGGCCTAGGGCGTATATAGTTGCTAATCCGGGCCTGCTCTATTAATACAACTTCTACTTTTCCTTGTTGGGAGAAAAACCAGGCGACACATTATCCAATTCTTTGCTGGCTGGCCGAGCACTTTCACCCTTTTGGGCATCTTCAGGGCAACGTGGAGCCATAGGGTCCACAGCCAATAAAGAATAGGAGAGAGAATCGCCTAGTTTTTCTCTTCCTCACAACCCCTGGACATCAAAAATTGTGACGACAAGGAAAAGTAGAAGTTGTTTGGTGAATCGAGCGCTTTTAGCATCCTTAGCACTCCTCAATACCCTAACTCTCTCATTAATAGTATTTTAGTGCCTCGACGTAACCTCAGATGGTTTTTGTGAGGAATTAATCCCAAGACGTGATTTTCAAAGGGAAAAAACCTGTGTGTATAGCCAGCCAATGTGCTCAAATAAGTTTCACAGAAGTTTTCACTCTGAAAACCGTCCGGATTTGTTTTGTCTTGGAATGAATTTCGTTTTAGTCGACTCTATTCATAAATAAGTTGATCCGCGAAGGAAAAGCGACGAAAGGAGTCAAGACCGAGGTTTAAAAAGCACTAGGTCGCACGCTGGCTAAACTGCTCGGCTGGAAAATGTCCAACAACGTTTTCTCTCCTTTGCTCAACACTACAGCGTGTTCAACATTGACACACCAACGCGTTGTTAGTGTTTGCGAAGCCGACGGTTACGATTTCCACGTGTGTTGGTAATACATCGCTATCACAACAAGGGATCGGAGGGGAAAGATGGAGGTCCTCTAATAAAATCAGTGGCAAGCGAAACTAGTTTTAGCCGAAGCTGTGTAAGGAAAAAAGGTGAATTTATGAGCCCTGCTGCCGGCGGAACGGTGGAAATTTATCCAGCTCCTACTATCCGGTCGGTTTGCACCTTCGGATCGACAAACAAGTTTACACTTTCAACAACAGTTCCAAATAATCCATTGCTCAGCCGCCAATCGACGATAAAATCCCTAGAAAAAAATAACACAAAGCAAAATATGCAAAATAGCTTCGTAAAAAAAATCGAAAATGTGATGGAAAGCGCTAGCTAACCAATCTCATAAATTTGATAGTTTTCGTCTTGAAACTAAAAAAATAAATAAAAAATAATTTAAAAAAATGAAAGATTGGACGAAAAATTTAAATGTCCGGATTCAACCCGGACATTTCTAACGAAATACGAATTCTACTAAGTTTTTTTTTAAAGAGAATTGAGAGTTGAAGCTGGAAAAGGTTTCCACCGAGTGATCACTTTTCTGTACCTCGAATTCTCAACATCTCGCACGATTTTATAACTCAATTGCACCGGGGGAACGATTTCTCTGTACAAGGGCGGACTTTCCGGCCGTTCGTCTTGTCCGGTTCCTCTTCGCGCTCCTAGATTGATTTTCGGCGAGTCCTATACTATATGAGGACATGGGACGTAGGTTCTTTTCGAAATTCGTCCGCACGAGGGAATAATGTCGTTTTGTTTACGAACGTCGTCAACCGCCGAACTATCAGTGATTTTTTTTTCAAGACGCTTTTCACTAGCCTGGGTTACGAGAAAACAAGGCCATCATTTCCGTTGTAAAGTCGTTGTTTTACGTCCCACATTGCATACCGGTGCGAATAACAGGCGTCGTGGGCGTATATGGTTGAAAAACATAATAAAGAACAACTTTTATTCGGCGGTGCTTTATTGCAATTTTATCTACTCTACGCTGGTGACGTCAGCTTTAGATCTGGATTTGGGTGGGAAATTTTGAGGTGTACTCATGAGGTAATATGAGAATCACTACCAGAAATTATTGTCAAATAAGATCTTTACCATTAGAATTATTATCAGAGGGAATGGAATATAAGGAAGCATCATTTTCGTGGAAATTATCAATATCGTTACTATTACTTTATTTTCCTTTTAGTTCATTTTTTTCATGGAAAATTATCAATATCGTTACTATTAGTTTATTTTCCTTTTAGTTTATTTTCATAGAAATCATCAATATCGTTACTATTAGTTTATTTTCCAATAATAAACCGGCTCTGCCCTACGATTGGAGGCAAATAAGGTCATCCGGACGAGCAAGGCTGATAAGAATGATATTATGGGAATGGAGGGTTGCTAGTTGTGCATAACTCCGAGAGCACGTCTGTCGTCCATTAGCGCAGGAGAATATTTAATGAAAGTAAATGGATGCGTCTCCGGTAAGTCTCTGCCTTCGGCTGCCGAACGCACGAGATGGAGCTTATGAATCAATCTTTACAATTAGGTGGATAGGTAGTCGGCGTATCAATCTAAGCTGTGGTCCTTTTTTTGGGTTTCCGAGGGGGAGCTCCATGTTCCAACTGTTATCACGGTCGCTACGCTCACTTCGTGCCTCAAGAAAGAATCTGTGTTGCTTCGAGATTCTCAACGTTATTTTCCAACAAATTATCGTAACTAACTCTTTGAACGCCATTGAATTGACATCACAATTTTGAGTCGAGACAGAATAGCGGTCTGTTTTCCATTATTTTTTTCGCCTGGACAGTATAGGTAGGTTCGTTATCATTGACAAATTCCTCCAATTCACGAGCTCGAAAAAAAAATAATCTGAATTATATAAAAGGGCGCAATATTCGCGGGCGTGTAAATCGCCAATTTTCAGCTCCCGGGAGAAATTCGTTTCGAGAATTCGTAATATATATGGAATAATCGCACAGAAGACTGCGGCCCTAGGGTTCGAGGGTGTTAAATTGACGCTGCTGGCAGTAGCTCGAGCTCGACTAAGATAACAACCGTGAGAAACGGACTCCCATAGCGTAAGTTGAGCGCGGTGATTTATTCATGAGACGTCTCCCATGTGGGGAGCTATTGGTGCGATCTCAGCACGATCCGAGAGGAGGAACGCTGTGAAAAAGTGGGAAAACAGCAAACCGCGCTCGCCAGTGTCGACGGAAGCGAAGGTTTTAACTGATAGCTAACTGTGGAATTCGGGGATGAGTACGATTTTATGCGACGTGTTTCGCGCATTTTTTGTGAACTTTCATTACTAGCTAGTCGATTGAGGGGATTTTCCCCAAAAAAAAAAAAACGACAAAAACTTGATAAATGTTTTTTAAAAAATTTTTTAATACTTTTTCCATGTTCGAGAAATGATTTTTTTTTACGAGCCAGTAACATAATGATGGAAATCCAAATGGTAGTCCGGTGGTTTTTTTTCTCAGCGAATAACCAAATACAATCTCGAATTCCATTCAGACAGAATTTCAATAGCTTGGATCCTTTTTGTGTAAATGACAAAACCTTTATTTCGGCGATTTCTGCGACAAGATTCTTTCGGGCAACTATTCATAAGAAAATTCGTGAAATGGGAACTCTTTGTACTAAAAAACGATGCGATTATTCGCCTCAAGGGTAAACACAAGGATAAGTCAGTGCTTGAGCTAGTTCTGGGAAAGACACTCGCCTCAGCTGGGAGAATAATGGCGCCAGGTGCGAGGAGCGCTAATTGCAACTCAACCTCAACGAAAGAAACCCGCGGCGAGGTTGATTTAGTATTAGGCCATGAGGAAAGACGGCTGGCCCAGTGCTTGCTTTACCTTACGTGCGACCGAAACGGGATGGCAGAGAAAAAGCGTTCACCGGTAGCCAACCTTATTTACTTCTCCAAACTGAGCGATAAAAAGGTACGAAAATATTATCGGCCCTTTGCAAGTAACGGTGGTTTTCAACCAGCACTAACCTGAAAGATTGATGCCCAAATCTTTACGATTGATTTCACGAGTTAAAGCCACACTAACACGCCCTAACCAGCAAAATAGTTAACCTTTACCATTGATTTCATGTTTACAACCAGTCCTAACCAGCCGAGACCAGTAAGATAATTGAATTAACTTTTTCAATCGATTTCATCGTTTTAGTTTTGTCGCATCGATCATTCTTCGTTGTTGAGATTGAGGGGGAAAAACCACGGCGACTTGTTCTCTCCGTGGATACCTTGTCATGGTACTACGAAGCCCTGATGATGCCCGAAGGGGCGAAAGTGCTTGGCAGGCTGATAATAAAAAACAGGAGAACAAGTCGCTATGGTTTTCTCCCCCTCAATCTCAACAACGAAGAACTGATTTCATGTTTCAAACCAGCCCTAACCGGCACTAACCAGCCCTAACCGGAACTAACCAGCCCTAACCGGCACTAACCAGCCCTAACCGGTACTAACCAGCCCTAACCGGCACTAACCAGCCCTAACCAGTAAAATAGTTAACCTTTAAAATCGATTTCATGTTTCGACCGATTAGAAAATAATCTTGAGTCAGATTCAAGTTCAATCAAAGCTCGAAATAGCTAGCAATGTGACGAAGGTCTTCCGCGTCTACACCCTCGAATTCGGTCAGCCCTCGAGAGAGTTGTCCCTAGGAAGAGCTCAAGGCTAAAGCAGTAACCACCTTTCAGGAGATCGTGCCTCGTACCCCCTTCCGTTCCACTAACGAACCCAATCAACAGAACCTGAACTCCCCAAAGTCCCGACCGAGCGGAAACTCATGTGATCAAAGGTTAAGGATCTCCAGACCAACTGGGCCAGTTGATCCACTTACTCGCTTGCCTTAGCGTTGAAACCTAGTTGAACGGTTCCTTTCTTGAAGTAAAGCTTAAGTGCTATACAATCATGTATTTTCACATCCTCTAGTCGCTCGTCCTCCGAATCTATCCAAGGAGAAAATATTATCTGTATTGCGGTGTTGAGTTGAAGGAACGAAAAATCCATCTTGTCTCTTTTACGAGGAATGGGGAAGACGCCTTTTTTTTATTTTCGTTCCTAATGGCCTGAATTCTGCTATTTGGTGTCAGCTGAAGACGGAATGACCAATTTTTCATGAAAATTGCCAGTTTCCGCGGAGAAAATCGCTAATGAAAACCGATGATTTTGAACGAAAAATGGATAGTTATTACGTCATGACCAGTCCGTTGAAACTGAATATCGATACTAGCGCTTGTATCTTTGGAAGAATAAACTAACATTGGGAGCAATAATTTGAGGTTGCTATGAGATTACCCCCCCCCCCCCAGCAATTGATTTGCTTTACAAGGCATTTTGGGCGGTACTAACTCGACGATTAAAAAAACATAACAAGTAGCAGTGAAGTTAGCGTCACTTACTCGATTTAGCATTACTCCAGTCTTAAAGACCGTCTTGTTGTTGTTCTCTGTCTTTCAGTCGACTGCAGAGCGCTCTAGGGAGTTAGTTCAATAGGTTGGAGTTACATCTCCGGGTTTATTCAAACCGCTGATTTTCCTTAGCGATTTTCTCCACGGAAACTCACAATTTTCATGAAAAATTGGTCATTCCCACTTCGGCTGACACCAAATAGCAGAATTCAGGCCATTAGGAACGAAAATAAAAAATAGGCGTCTTCCCCATTGCTGAAATATAAAAATTGGACCGCGTCAAACACTGCGATAGCTTTCATCCGTACGAGCATTAATAATCAGTTTCGGGTTCATATAGCCTGATAATAGGTTTGAACTTCGATTTCAACTCATAACACTTGAGTTTTCCTGTCAATGTTCTTAGAACCAGCTATCTTCGGAAATTGCGAAGAAGGATTTTTTGCGTATTCGAGGAGACGCCAACAGATGAGGACACTAACCAGCCCTAACCGGCACTAACCAAGAAAAAATTACCCTTTCCAATTTAATTCATGTTCCCAACCAGATCAAGATCAGATAAAATTGAAGTGGGAGAGACAGCTCAGGCGAGCTATTCCATGAAATCTCTCTCTGGCCCCCTACTGTTGTAATTTTAGGTGGTTGATGATCAGGTTGACGGCTCGCGCAGTAGGGATTTGAACTGATATTAAAATTAGAAAATTATTGAATTCACAATTATGTATTAATTTAAAACACTCAACATTTTAGATACGAGTGCATCGTTGCACGCTGATTTCCAGTTTTACTTTGACATTTTAATCATCACAACTGCACAATCTGATATCACAGTAATGATACCAACCGCGAAGCAGAAGAGTCCATGACAATTGACCCCATGAACTGTGTTGGACATCTACGTTTTATCATAACACTCCCTCAACCAGCCCTAACCAACACTAGGTGGAGGTTTTCTCAATAATCCCTCGAATTAATCTAACAAACTCACCAAAACCTTGCTTTGCAGTTAAAGAAACGTAAAATACATCCAAGCGAGCTTCAAATCTACTCTTTGGCAGATTGAAAACGTTTAAACCTTCAAACATTTTCAATCTGACTAAGAGCACCAGATTTCGAATAAAACTGACTCGCTCATTTCGGACGACCGCTGGAGATCTTGCGATTTTAAAAATGGAAATATCGACGGCATCGTAAAATCAGACCTACGGTAGGTCAGGGACTTTAATGTTGATTCCTCGCATCCGAGCAACAAATTTATCCGCCCCTATCAGTCTCCGTTTCCTTGAAATGTTCGCTTTTTGTAGACCTTTTGTAAAATTGACCTATTGAATATAAAGCGTCCCTCTTTTCTGCCGGTTGTAATTTATTGAATCCGCAAAAGCACGAACGGAGAAGGATTCTTCGGACGAAACCTTTTTCGGATAACGGTTTCAAAGGACAGTCGCCGGCTTCGTGAGTAGAATTTCTACGAGGGAGCGCTCGAAAAGAGGAGAGATTAATATAAAAGGAACTCGGCTGAGATAAGGATGGCGGATTCGCCGAACGGGTCTTATCTGGTTCGAAGGACGACGCATTTTGGCTCCGGAGCAACAAAATCGATGGGAAAAATTGAGGATGGCGACGCCGAAGTTGTCATTGTGAATCACCTATTTTGGCTAAAGAAAATTAAAAGTAAACACCCGATAAAACCGTTTCCAGCCTAATTTCCCCTCGTTAAAAGACAGTTAAAATATTAATTAAATCGTTGAAATTATTAACACCCGATAAAACCGTTTCCAGCCTCATTTCCCTCGATAAAACACAGTGAAAATATTCCCCAATAAATCGCAAAAAACGAACGATCGTCTTTTCTAGCTATTGGCCAATAAGAATATCGACAAATTGATATTACACCTCGAGAGTGCGAAATCACTCGCGACGAGGCCATAACGCGTGCGAGGGCGTTTGTATTTTGGTCACGTGGAGCGACTTCCCTCACCTGATTGCACAATCTCGAAGATTAAGCGCGAAAAAGGCGAGGAAATATTTTCGCCTTTCGATGGTAAGGAATGGTTTTGACAATTTAACACAAATAAAAACCGGCACCGGATGACGCGAATGTTGATTTCATATTTTGAACCAGCCCTAACCGGCACTAACCAGCCCTAACCAGGAAGATAACTAACCTTACCAATCGATTTCATGTTTTAAACCATAACTAACCAGCCCTCGAACCATGTCGACCATAAAAACTTACCAATGCGTGAGAGTTGAGTCCTTTCTGCTGTTGGCCGTAACATAATATAGTTACTATTGAGTTATAGTCCTTACAAGTTATTGAAAGAGCTCAACATGGCATTGGAACTGGGACAATTTAACCATATCAGATACGAGGTTCTTCGCGCCTTTGGTTTCGTTTCAATAGTCATTTTGCCAGTAATGTTAGTTAGTTGTTTATGAAAACCTTATAATTGCATTATCATTCTAAAACTGAAATAAAAAATTGTGTAACATGGTGACACCGGGGATTCGTTTTTTCTGATGTGTTTGTTTTGCTGGGGATTGAGTCACTTTGATCGGTGCTGTCTGTGTCGCGAATTGCGAGGACAGATATTTCAATAGCGTGAGGGAAACAGATCATTTCAATGAAATCCTGGGAACTTGGAACAAGAAGCCAAGACTGGAAGGAAGAGGGACAGTTCTGCCCTATCGTTTTAACAGAGCGCACGGAGACAATCGGTAAGTCATTCATTCATATGACGACTAATCATTTACTCTGATATTTAATCGACTAGAGACAGTATCCATTTTATGGCACTGACACTCCATACAAGGAAAAGCACCATCGATAATTTGCAAGTAAAATTGAATTCGAAGATTCGAAAACCGGTGCATTTATCAGAAGAAAAAATAAAGAAAGTCCTGCAGGACCAACATTAATTGTGGATTAATTGCGGTTTGCCGTTGATTAGTACCTTTCTGCTTTAGTATCATTTTTTCATTATCAATGTGTTATGTACTTATTCTTTTTTTCTCTCCAAATAAATGCACTTATAAAAAACAAAAATCTATTATTTTATTATTTTCCTTCTTGTCGCATTTCTTGATGTCGGGGGTTGTGAGGTGGAGAAAAACCAGGCGACTCATTCTCCAAAGTGCTCGGCCAGCTAATAAAGAATATATTGGGGCTGTGGACCCTATGGCTCCACGTCGCCCTGAGGATGCCCGAATGGGCGAAAGTGCTCGGCCAGCTAATAAAGAATTGGAGTTATTATTTTATTATTCATTTTCTAAAGGATAGGATCTCATTTAATTGCTCTCGGTTAAATTCATTGTAGGACGTGTTGAATCGAAATACTGATGCAGATGTCCTTGATTAGAGATATGTTTCCAGAGAATTTTCCTTTTTCAAGCCATGAATACCTGCACGAAGCCCTACGTATAAATACATTAGCGAGCATTGTTCCAAGTTAGAATGGAGCACAGCAGCTGCCGATGTGTTGCCTTGGTTTGCCAATGCTCTAGTGGAAAGGGAATTGTCGACCTCCTTGGCATCGTAATAAAGGCAAATGCCCCAAGCCAGTAACAACAGAGCGAGTTCCACGTAGACCACTCCACCTTTCCTACTCCGAATGCGCTTGGCAGGTTGTCTGATGTACAATATGGCGCTTGTGTCGGACCAAGGCATTCCAGGTCGTCTGCAGCGTGTTGAGAGCCCTCGTTACGAGGGAAGGATCTATTCACCTTTGCAGATGCAGAGTGCAGCTTCAATACACGGCATCTAATAACGGCAACAGAGGGATGCCGGATTAAGAAAGAAAAAAATGCGCTCGTTGATGAACGATTTCCACGTTCAGATGGAACTCAATCACGCTGAAGAAATTGAAAAAAAAAAATAAAAATACGCTGAATTCGGAATAATACGACAATGACGACTTGAGTGGCTCGATTGAGCCTGTCGTAAACTCGAGTAGAACATATGGAACGGATTCAGATTAGTTGCGGCGGTTTGGAATAGGAATATAGCGACAATAGAGCACCGGTAGTCACGTCCTCGAGATGATAAACGAAGGATAAACTGCCCGACTCGGATGTCAAGCTCTTTGTGTATCCTGGGAGATCGGAGAATAGAGAAATTCTCTGGAGTCCTCCAAGGGTTTCAGCCGTTCCAAGTTGCTGCATAATCTAACGTCTGGGAATAATAGTTTTGATACTCCTATCCAACTATGCCAACATTCGAAACTGAAGGTTCTTGGTGAATGCCAATTCGTGCTCTAGTTTCGGCTGTTTTCCGATTCGCAACCGAAAAGCGAAAAAGTCAAAATCGGGCCGCGAAAACGTACAACGGCATTTAAAAAGTAAACCTCATCATTGAAGTAGATTTACAGATTTTGAAGTGAGGTAGAATTGAGAGAATTGCAGTTTGGATTTATTATTCAATAATAAACCATTGTAATGGCCCAAGAAAATAGATTTTCTAACCCCCCTCAAAATTTGATGTTTTACGTTTCAAGGCATGTAGAATCCGAATATTCAATTTAAAAAAATCTGTCTGTCCGCCGTACGCCGTCAACATTTTTCCGGCCCAACTATAATAGCTACATTTTTGGAATTTTCATCAAAAATCAATCTTGGTCCTACGAGGGCCCAATTCTTGAATCCAATTGCTAGCTCCATTTTAATGGGATTTTTGGGGGGTTTTGAGGGGGAGAAAGTTCATAATTTCCAAGGTTTTCAAAAAAGGTGTATTTGGTATTAATTTCTATAGATTTTTGGACGCTTAATCGAATGAGACCATCGCGGGATAGATAGCGTTATTGGTTCTCGAGTTATCACAGCTTTTGTGTCGAATTTGGGAGATTTTCAGAAATTTGGCATGAGGTTATAACTCGAGAGTTCTTGGATCTATAAAAACCGTTTTATACTCGTTGGAATGCTCGTCAAAAACTCTCTTCAACTGTAGTGTTAGTCTGAAAATTTAGCTTATAAATAGGAATTTAAGAATAATAAAAATGATTAATATTAGAATAGTTGCCACAGAGTTTTCCCCATCAGTTTTCCAATCTGTTTTTCGGTGGGAACGTTCACAAAATGATCGGAATAATTACTATCACAAATACATAAGATTCTTAAACCATTATTGAAGCGAAGGAATAAAAAACCACTGAACAATAATTTGCATTTTTCATCAATCGTTCGTCTCAGAATTACTCGCATTTTCTCTCTTGTCTTAGACCGTTTTCGATCGAATCCGATCGAAATTTTCTTTCGACAAATCATTAAAATTCGTCCGAAGTTCTCGAAATTGCAGCGACTATTTTTCATCGAATGTCGATAATGTCATCAGGCGAAACGTAGTTCCGCGTTCTGCCCGAGCGAAAATTCGCCCATGGATGGGAACAGTAAGCTTTGGAATCGAATTAAACTCGCACCAGTTGCACGGGCAGTTGCACGCGGAGGTGCCCGACGGTAATCACATTATTGGATCCCGGTTCACTGAGAGGTTCGGCTGATTGTTTGTTTGCCGCCCTTTGTCCCGATCTGACGGGAGGATTTCTACCGTTATCAGAACTTGGAAAAGCGAGGTTTGACGTTGTCGATTAATTGGATCTCGCGACTGTCGGCCTTTTGCTAAAGCGGAATTCGGCAGAAATTGAAAATGCGCCGAAAAAATATTCAACGATGATCAAAAAAGGAATTTTTGAAAAATATTTTAACCGTAAATTTTTTTGTTTATTATTCAATATTAAACCATTGTAATCGCGCAAGAATTTTTTTTTCTAATCCCCTCAATATTTGATGGGTTTTTTACGTTTTAAGGCATGTAGAATCCGAATATC
Source organism: Tupiocoris notatus (assembly GCA_037159825.1). Classification (NCBI taxonomy): domain Eukaryota; kingdom Metazoa; phylum Arthropoda; class Insecta; order Hemiptera; family Miridae; genus Tupiocoris; species Tupiocoris notatus. The sequence goes on along the minus strand of JASJUZ010000021.1, from coordinate 38,136 downwards.
CAATTAAAAAAAAAAAAAAAATTCAGTCCGTCCGCCGTACGTCGTCAAAATGTTTTAGACAAAACTATAAAAGCTAATTTTTTGAAATTTTCACCAAAAATCGATCTTGGTCTGACAATGGCTCTATTCTTTAGTCAAATCGCTACCTCAATTTGAAGAGTATTTTTGAGAGTGCAGAGGGGAAGAAAATTCGTATATTCCAAGGTTTTTTCGAAAAATGTGTATTTGGTATTAATTTCTATAGATTTTTGGACACTGAATCGAATGAAACCATCGCGAGGTCGATAGCTTTATTGGCTCTCGAGTTATTGCAGCTTTTGTGTCGAATTTGGGAGATTTTCAAAAATTTGACCTGAGTGTATAACTGAAAAGTTCTTGGAGCTATAAAAGTCGTTGGAATGGTAGTAAAGCACTCTCTTCAGCTGTACCGTTTGGCAAAAAATTTAGCTTTTAATTAGGAAACTAAGGGAAAAAATTATTAAAATTACAATAGTTGCTACGGAGTTTTCCCTTATATTACCTATCTATTTTTCGGTGGGAACGTTCACAAATGATCGGAATAATAATTACTATCACAAATAATGGATAGTCATCTCAAATCATCATTAAAGCGAAGGAATACCTAATAAATTTAACCACTGTACAATCATTTGCATCGTTTTCAAGTCGAATATTGAAAACGGATTATCACCTCGATTTTTCGAAAATCGTACAAATATTTTCCCCCGCAATTTTCATTAATTCTTCACGTTTGTCTCGAAAATCTCGACGGCGCTTCATAACGGGCGAGTTGCAAGACACGAAAAACTCGAAAGTCGTCCTCTTGATGAACTTTTGATGTCTTTTGGTGCACGGGCTCGGGAAAATAACCTCCTCGCCCAGCGGCGGAGGTCCTATATTTTTTCAAAAGTCATTTCCCGTAAACCCGGAGTGCTTTTATCACTACCGAAAAAACTGTAAGCATCCTCGTCAGGGAAACCTGCCCTTTTCCACCCTCGCGGTAATGAATGTGTATTTCTTTTGACAGGAGCGCTGATGAAGTTGGGCCCCTAGGACTAAGGCCAGCAGAGGTAATAGTACTGGAGTGGCGAAGGTAGAGAATAGGTAATTCGACAAGCTCCAGGCTATTCGCATCTCTCTCGCGACAAAGTCAATTTTCTTCAACGTCGGTGGACCCTTCAACCTCTGCGTTACCACTCCTCATCGTGGAACGTTTTTTGTAAGCTCTTAAAGGTAAAAATGCGGTTTGGAAAAAAATTTGTTCGACTCAAGCTTCCGACAAAGATGTATGACCAGAATTTGAGAGGTTTTTTATTTTTGGCGACGACCGCTAAAGCGCGAGTGCAGTTTTAAAATTATAAAGCATAACACTTGACTATTAAATGTCGATTTTACATTTAAATAGCTAAAGCGTTCCCAATCGCCCAATTTTTTCTCCCACTTCGAGTCATATAAGCTGGGAAAAAGATCAAATCTGTCAGTTGCAATTATGAAATTACTCAAAATGGAAAAATGGCTTTCGAGCTGATAATTTTCTTTCTTTTTTTTCTTGCTCATAAAATCACTGCAAATTGACCCAAATAACTGCTTCGTAGTTGGCAAAAAATGCTTTCGAACGACCGATTCCTTTGATTACACCGTTCGACGGTGGCCCAAATTGACTTACAAAGGTAACTAATTGTTCCTCTCGTACACAACAGACCATCCGCCTTCTCGAATTTTCCGATTGATGTTGAATATGGATTTTGAGAACGATCGGGCGGCTGTAGTTATTCGATCAAATCGTTTCGTCAAAGAACTCCGTTAACGAGTTCAAGCGTTTGTGCGAGTTAAAGGCGCAAATTGGCAACTTTTGAGCGTTTTTTTGGTCCCTCTTTTTTGACGTAAGCTAAAACATACAATTAGGCGGGAAAATCGTTACCAAACGTAGCTGAGGTCTGAATTAAATGCAATATAAATCCTTTACGAACCGATGATTTTCTATCGAAGAGGTTTTACAGTTTCCCTTCAATTCAAATTGTCCGTAAGGCCTTTACAGACCGGACGTTAACATTGTTGAAAACATTGTTATTAGCATTTTTCAGTAACTGTCCTTTCACACAACAATGTTATCAACATCGGGCGAGGAATTGTTAATAACATTGTTACGGCACTTGAAAAATGTTGATAACTGTTGGGTATTAATAATGGTATTAATCGTCTATCACAGACACAAGCTTAGTCGTTATGTTTATAACCTACCCTAATGGTTAATTCTTTCTTTTTTACGAGAAAGAAACGTGTACTCTCCTATAACAAACAGAAGAAAAAAAATTAACCATAAGGGTAGGTTATAAACATAACGACTAAGCTTGTGTCTGTGATAGACGATTATAATACCCAACACGATAACAATTCCTCCCCCGAAATGTTACTGGGAACATTGTTGGCAACATTTTCAGTAACATTGTTATTTTTCCATCAACATTGTTTGTAACTGTTGGCGACACTGAGTTTTGTTATCGAGCCATGAGCGATAACAAACCGGCATATTTGTGACTTGTGTTGCGTGTCTTGTCCGGTCTTGCCAGGTTTGGTGGTCTTGTAAGGTTATTGTTGATGTGAACTGTGATAATGAATTGGGAAAGAGATGAGATAATCAAGTTGATTGAAGAGTATCGAAAGCAGAGATGCTTATGGGACGGACAAGTGCCACAGTACAAAGACAAACAAAAGAAGATTGATGTGTGGAAAGTGATTGTTAATTCCATAAATCGTGAGTGGGCAGAGGTAAAAATAAAATAAAAAGTTTAATTGGACAGTTCCAACGAGAAATGAAAAAGTTTAAGGGGCACAAGCGGCAGCAGTTGCTAAATCAGCAATAGTCAATTGAGAATTGGAGAACACCTACTTGTTTACACTAAATGTTACTTTAAAAATGTCAACAACATTGTGGATAACATTGTTAGAGAACTAGACCCAAATAAAACAGACGGAAGAATTGTTGGCAACAAAAAAGTTGCAGTTGGCAACATATTTTCTAGATCATCTCATTTTGTTAAAAACATTATTGTTATCAACATGTTATGTTAATAACAATTGTTTTCACTAACATTTGGTCGGTAAGCACCATTAGTAACCCTGGGATGTTTTTTATGGTGATAATAAAAATATGATAAATGTAGCAAAGAGCCACTCACCTAGAAATCCCGGGATTGCACCGAGAGGCATGACAAATAGGCTTACGAGCAGGTCAGCAACGGCGAGAGATAGCAGGAAATAGTTCGTGACGTTTTGCAGTCGTCGGTCCAAGCACACGGCCAAACAGACGAGAATATTGCCGATTCCTCCTGCGACGATAAAAACGCCAACGAACAGGAAGCTCCAATCTCTTGTCTGACCTGCTCCGTACCAAGGGCCAATGAAACCTGTACGCGTTATCAGAGACCTATTGCTCCAAATGTCGCTGTCGTTGTCGCCTGTGAAGTTGTCCCAGTCGGCGAACAGGTCGGCAACACTCATCACTATCTAGATGCACTATCGCCGCTCAGAGACGTGCACGCTGCACTAGCCCATTGTCACATTGCACGACTGGAACGCCCCACTCTGCAAAAAAAAAAGAAAAAAATGTGTGTCAAGTTAACAGTGGTGAATTTGAGAAAGGTAGTTATAATTGCGGGTGTCCCACATGTGAATAGCAGGCCATACACGCATGAGAGGAAACCTCCACGGGAAAACACGGAGAATGGGGAGGACGCCAATTTTTTATTTTTGTTCCTATTGGCCTGAATTCTGCTATTTGGTGTCAGCCGAAGAGGGAATGACCAATTTTTCATGAAAATTGTGAGTTTCCGCGGAGAAAATCGCTAAGGAAAATCAGCGGTTTGAATAAACCCGGAGATGTAACTCCAACCGATTGAACTAACTCCCTAGAGCGCTCTGCAGTCGGCTGAAAGACAGACAACAACAGCAAGACGGTCTGTAAGACTGGAGCCATGCTAAATCGAGTAAGTGACGCTAACTTCACTGCTACTTGTTATGTTTTTTTAATCGTCGAGTTAGTACCGCCCGAAATGCCTCGTAAAGCAAATCAATTGCTGGGGAAGGGTGTAATCTCACAGCAACCTCAAATCATTTATTATGGAATAATAAACCAAAATCGAACAATCCCGAGGCCAACGCCTTTCTCTCTCTTTGTGTTTGATGAATCACCAGCTCTAAGTTTCACTAAACATCCTTAACCAACAATAACCAGCACTAAATCAACAGTTGCAGCCCAAACCAGCACTAACTTGGTCTAAAATTACTGGTTCGAAGCAATCCTTGGCGAATCATATTTCGAATTTGCCGATTTTATGCTCAAGTCCTCTGGCACAAATGATTTTAGAATTTAGACGAGACGCTTCTCTGTGACTTATTTTCGCTTTAGACAGTAAGTTCTAAATTGTTATGTAGAAAAATATATTCACTTCTTTGCTGGTCCTTGAACCGTATACCGCTTGCTCTATTTATCAATTTTAATAGTCAATTTGAAAAAAAAGATCGGTGGTGTGGAGATTTTCAAGAAAAACCATCGACGAACCCTTGACAAGCTATGACAAATTAGAAATTAACTTCAAGATCGAACTTCTAAACGCCAAGTACGACGCACTACGAAAACTCGACGAAGAAATTTTGGGATTATTAATTTCGACCAGCGCATCAGACGAAGAGAATGACGCTGAATCAGAAATAAATTTCGAGCACGAGAGTAATTACCACAAAAGGAAAGCTGAACTTACAAACTGTTAGAAAATGAATTATGCTAGCCACGACCAGCCGAAGAATTCTAAGTGAATAACCTACCCAGCTGTTATCGCAAACCTATGTACGTTTACTAAAATACAGTTGTTGGTTGTTGCCCGATCTCAGTTCTAGACGTGTCGTCTGATTTCGTTCTCTCGTACCCCAAACATAACACAAATCTACTCTTGATCAATTTCGCGGCTCCTGTAAGTAACTAAGATCCTACAAAACGGGTAAAAATCACGTCGTCAAAAGTTTCCCACCTTTGCCTGGCAATTTTAAAAGTTGCGTTTCAATAGTGTGATACCAATAGTGCCAGGGCAACCTTCGGCTTAACTTTGTGCGGTGAACTCTTCCCTCCGCCGGCGATTGCGGTCTATCAAATTACGGAAGATGATGTTCCTAGCCTAAAATATGGAAGCGGACCTTCCTGGTAAATGTCGAGGGCTTCAAGGTCGGGCTTTCTGCGATAGAGACTCTGTCGCTCTGTACCTCGTGGACCCTAATTAGACCCTTTGGACTACGGTGTACGAGGGAGAATTCACGAAAACACGAGAGGGTTGCCCTGAGGAAATATCGTAAATTTCTACCACCGACAAAGCCAAATTCACTCGTACTATATTATACTCGCAGATAAGAGACATTTAATTCACCCCACGGTTTTGAGAATGTGGAACGAACTGTTTTATGTATTTCTTACTCTTGAAAAACGTTGCAAACCGCTGTGAGTGTGGGCTACCCTTCGAAAGCTGACATTCGCTGAATTTTCTCTTACGTAAAAAAGGTCCCAGGTTATGACACCTGTCGCATTTAATGGTTTACCTTGGAACGAACTCGAACAGGCGAACGGAGTCGGGTTCGGGACTGCTAAGGGTTCCTTTTCAGATCGGGTCTTGCTCCGAAGCTGAGCGGTAGATTACGGGGTCGTGCGAAGGCAGGTCTACAGTTCCAGATAAGATTTGACGTGCGGGTCAGCTGAAAAGGAGGGAGCCGAGAAAATGAAATATTTCCCCCGAAGCGCTGCTCGGCCCTCCGTTCGGATTATTATCTTCGCGGGTTTTTCTCCGAGAGCCCTATCACACGCAAGTCCACTGTTCTGATTCACATTCGCAAGTGTGAGAAGAATATCTGATGATGTGCTTGGTTCGTAAGGGTTGACCCTCGGGGTTATACCTGGTATGAAATTTGAATGCGGCTCCTCGAATATTCTCTGGAGCGTGCTTTTTCCTGGTATAATTTTGAACGCCTGAACTCAAGGGTTTGTCCGTTAATTAAATTTTCTCCCTGAATAGGAATGTACTTGAAAAGAATTCCTTCGACACGAATGGAGTTTTTTAAGTGTGCTCTTATAATTAAGAACTGCTCAAACTACACATAAGCCCTTACGTATGAATCGAACCTTGAAAGAGAGGAATTGAATTGAAAGAGAAGGCTCCCGGTTCGAAATGAACGAAGTTTGAGTTCGCAAGGACAAAGATAGGTTGGCGGGAGTTTCATCAATATGCTAATCAAAAACTGAGGGTCGGGTTTTCTTGTTTCTGAATCGAGACGAGACAAGAGATCAATTGTAGAAGGGTATTCCGAGCACTTGCCAGATTAGAAGAGCTTGGCCAGCGCTGAAGTGGGTGGAAACTAAGCTGAGCAGAAGCTTCAAGCGTCATGGTATTCTGATCGAATCCATGATTAGGCCACACCGCCTTAAAAAAAACCCGAATTCGAATTCTTAAGAAAGTTCTAAGTTGACTCTGAAACCGCCCAGTATGTTAAATAAAATAGGCCTGCTTACGTTGAGAGTCGAAAGAAACTACCGACTCTCCAGAAGAAAAATACTGTGAATTCTTCGAAACTACGAATTGCAAAATTTGAGCAGGGGATTATTTTTATGCATTGATGCCCATCATATTAATATCAGCAACGACTTGAACATAGTGTATTGCGAGTAAATCATTAAACTCTCCATCTCGTATTTACCCAGGTCGAACCATTCTCAAAAGGGCTCCTAATATTCACTTTTGCAAGCTTCGCTGTTTGAACACTCTCAGTTTCACTCGGAATCCGCACGACCGCATCGCCGCTCTAGAGCGGCCACAATAAGCAGTCTGCAAATGTTGGGGAAAAAGTGAGGATTAAGAGAGAAAAGGCTTTGGACAGCTTAACGTATTCTGATTGCACAAAGAGTTCTCCTCTCACCTTTTTGACCTTCGAACATTTTCTCCCACCCGGAGATTTTTTATTTTCGCTTCCCCTTCCTGCAGCCCAAAGACCCACACACCGAAGTCCTCCAGCTCCTCTGAGTAATTTCTGTTTAACAGCGCTCAGCGACTTTCACTTTATCTATTGACTTCCTCCTTTGCTTCAAACTTGTTTGCTTTCGAATTGAACACATTCTCAGAACCGAGAGATTATCATGGCCGAATTGTGTCTAATGAATACTTATTACCGTTATTTTATACACAAGAGCCATTGAAAGAACTGACGAATTTTCTGCACCCTTGAATATGAGGGCCTGAAGCTTCTAGGCTTATGAATGAGAGCGTTTGGAGCATCTAGGCCTAGGAATGAGAGCGTTTGGAGCATCTAGGCCTATGAATGAGAGCGTTTGGAGCATCTAGGCTTATTAATGTTAGCTTTGAAGCTTCTATGAATGAAAGCTGTAACGTTTCTACGCCGATAATTGAGAGCGACTGAGGCTTCTACACACATGCATGAATGAGTGCGTCTGAATCTTCTAGGCACATGAATGAGATCGTTTGAAGCTCCAAGGCCCATGAATGAGAGCGTTTGGGACATCTAGGCTAAATAATGTAAGCTCTGAAGCTTCTATATTGGCCCATGAATGAAAGCTATAACGTTTCTAGGCCGATAATTGGTAGCGTCTGAAGCTTCTATCCACACGCATGAATGAGAGCGTTTGAAGCATTTGAATGAGAGAGTTTGAAGCTCAAGGCCCATAAATGAGAGCATTTAGGACATCTAAGCTTAATAATGTAAGCTTTGAAGCTTTTATATTGGCTCATGAATGAAGGCTTTTAAGCTTCTAAGAACATAGATGAGAATTTTTAACTTTTGTGCTGATGAATGAAAGCTTGTAACGTTCCTATGCCGGTAACTGAGAGCGTCCGAAGCTTCCACACATATGCATGAATGAGTTGAAACTTTTAGGCACATGAATGAGATCGTTTGAAGCTATAAGGCCCACGAATGAGAGCGTTTTAAGCATCGACGTCCATGAATGAGAACGTCTGACGCTTCTATTGGCTCATGAGTGAAGGCTTTTAAGCCTGTAAAAATATGGATGAGAGTTTTTAACTTTTGTGCCCCTGAATAAAAGGATTCAAAACTTCTAGGCTATTGAGTGAAGCTTTGAAGCTTCTAGGCCCATGAATGAAAGCTACAACGTTTCTATGCCGATAATTGAGAGCGTCTGAAACTTCTACGCCACATATGAACGAGAGTGTCTTCTAGGCCTATGAATGAAAGCTTTGAAGCTCCTTCGCACATGAACGAGAGTTTTTCAGCTCTTAGGCCCATGAATGAAAGCTATCGAATTCTACGCACAAGATTGAAGGCGTTTGAAACTTCCACGCTTATGAATGAAGGCTGTGATGTTTCTAAGCGCATGAATAAGAGCGTTAGAAGCTTTTAGGCCTATGAATGAAACCGTTTGAAGCTTCTCTCGATGTTTATGAGCCAGATCAGCATTATCATGAAATTGTATGTCATTAATAAATCGTCCAGCTACCTAAATTGTGCGATAGGGCGAAAAATGGCCTGATATAAGTTCCGGAGGAAATTCGGTCAGCATTGCAGCTTAAGTATTCCCGTCAGCCAGTCGAGAAACGAAAAAGTGGTTTTGAGAATGGGAGGATAAAGCAGACTGGTCGTTGTTAGGGATCAGGTCAACAAGAAGGTTTTTCAATATAACCCCACAACAGCTCTTTCCCTAAGTTGCCTTCCAGCCAGGCAGACTCTGTGCGGCTTGTCCACGATTCATAAATAATTTGGATCGAGGGAGGAACAACGGGTTTAGAACTACGGGTCTTCCTTTCCTCATGCAGACTACCCGATTTCCGCTAACCGTATCCTGCACATGCGGTCGGAAATTTCCGACCAGAAGTAAGGGCGTAAAAACTGCACAAAACATGAGCGAGGGTTATGCTAAGAGAAGTACGAACCGCCGGTTGAGTGTTCGTAGCGCATTAAATGCTCATTCGGAACCGATGATCGAATTTTGCCTGTTTTATTATGTAATCATTAACCATTTGTACGTCGACGTTTACGTATTGAATAATAGATGAATCGGCGACGTAGGTAAAGTCAAAGGAAGGAGATTTTTTTACGATTAGCTAGGTTAGATTCAATCGTTTTGTGAATGATTTTCGTAACGTATTTCAACACTGTGTTATGGAACAGAAAGTTATAGCCGAACAATCGAGAGTGGAATTTTTCACCAAAGTCGTCTCGCGAATAAGTAAATTTTGTTTCTTGGCAAAATATTGAAAAAAAATTGCCCTTTTCTAATGGATTCTACATTAAGTAAATTTCCTTCATTTTCTTCCACAGCACTTATTCTGTCCCATTTCGGGAACGTGACGAAAAAAAAGTCCAAAGTTGAAACTTCAAAAGTATGAAAATCGAAAAAAATTCGAAAAATATTATTAATCTTTCGATTTTGATTGTTTTCACTTTGAATTCGAATTCTACGTCTAATTTCCTGTAGTAATCATTAACTAATCAAATTTTAACAGTACTGTAAGTTTTTCAACGGATTTTCAAAGTTGAAAAACGTAGGAGTGGCGTAGTATTAAACCTGGAAAAACTAATAGTTGTCGTGAAATTTCCGCCGTTTTGACGTCATATTCGGATTCAGCGTTAAATTTCCAATAAGAATAGCTTTCAAAATCGCTTCAAAACGAAAATTTAATTTTTCACTATTACCGAAGCCAGCGGAGCTGGCCGGCGAAAAACTCGATTTACGGAAAATAATTTCTCTGGCTCTGTTTCAATTTTTTTCACCAAATTTTTTGCTATGTACGTGTGTAAGGCGTTCGAATGAAGACTCCTGCATAATAAAACAATTGATTCGCATTTATTTTGACCCCGAAAATCACCGTTAAAGTCAAATTTTTGAGCTTTCAGAAACCGATTTTTTTGGACCACTTGCAGATTTTTCCGAGAAATAAAAAAAATCACAAAAATACATCTTGGTAAGACACAACTTTCCTGAAAATTTCAGATTTTTATCTGTATTGAGAGACGAGTAAAAATTCGTTAACTGATCGGTTGAAAAAAATCGCAGGGGGACCCCTTGGACCCCTTGGATTTTTCGCGGAAATTTTTTTGAAATAGATTTAGCTCAAATTCAGCATAATGATAGTTGATGATGTGTATATCAATAATATATGGTCCGTTCTTTGTTTCTTTCGCACTAAATAGATGAAAATAACGTTTAAAGTTGAAAAATGTCATTTTTTCGTGTATAGTCCACTATTATTGTTGAATAACGCAAAAACGGTTGAAAATTGGATAGGTACATTACATTGGGAAAATGTGGACAGTTAAATTACCTATCTTTTGGTATATTCAAACATCTGAATTGACGACTTTTTGTTTGAGTTATCCACTGTGCAAGTTACAAATCTTAGAAAACTTACAGTTGTTATGTCTAATTTTGCTCCTACTTTGCTCCAGTTCAAAAACACAATACTTTATGATATTAATTACGATACAATCCCCACCAACATACCAAATTATAGCAACTACTATACCTACTAATAATAATACCTATCGATTCCCACTCTCCATACACAAATAATCTACTACTAAACCTATACACATACTATATACCATATAAATACTATATACTATACTACAATATAGTAGTGACAAGGACAACAACCCCAAAAAATAATATGTCCGGCGGGCCGACCGCGCGCGATAGCTGAAGGGGGCGAAGCCCCCCTCTGAGGGGGTTGGGCGGCGAAGCCGCCAGGGGCACTCAGCCCCTAGTTCTCATATATCGAGCGGTTTTCCAATTTCCCCGTCAGCTAGATAAAAATGTTCCAATTGCCGCTGAACGCTGTCATCGATAAAAAATTCGCCGAGTTTCATATTTGTTTTTCTTTAAAACCAATTGAAGTCGAATCGAATCGGGAAAGATGATCGATCAATGAACTGCCTTCTAATCGGATACCGCGTCGGATTTTGCTCGGACAGAAACCAAGTATTTCCAGTTGAGATTCTTCCGCATCGAAATCGAATCTCGGCGGGATAGCTCTTTCTGTCCTTTTGAAAGATGGTATTTCCGGTATTATTTATGACCCTAACAGCTGCTGTAGACTTTTCCCTTTACGGTTATCCGACCGATCCCGAATCGTTCGAATTCGGCCGTTTCCCTCAGGTCAAAAAAAATGCTCTAGTTCCATTTCGCGTTCGGGTAAATAGGAGGCCATCGAATTCCGTTATTTCTCCACTTTCGGCTTAGCGAGCCCCTATTTTCGACCTTGTTTTTACTTATTCAACGCCCGGAATTCCGGATCTTTGGATCAGTCTTAATCATCCTCGAGGGCATCTCTCGTTGGTTTTCTTTTTTATCGCAAGAAAAGGATTTAACGCGGTTGAGAATAATTCATCGGGCCCACGAAAAGCTTCATGGGGTTGAACATAAATCACGCATGAAAGGGATGGATCTTGTTTTAAGTGTTTCCCGTTTAGTGAATCCAAAGTAGACGAGGAAGGGAGTTATGAGGTATTTTAACAAGATTTGAGAGGAGCTCGGGGATTTATTTACGTTGAAAATCACCCAAACGATCTCATCAGCTAATCCGATGCTGAATTTGAAATTTTGTACTCACTTGTTGTAATAATTCTTGATCGTTATTGGTTTTTTTTCCAAGTGGGTGAAGTTGGTTAACAGTCCAATAGGTTAATAGTCCAAATCTGGGTAAAACTAATGTTTCCTCGTACTTATATATATTTTTTCAATTGTGAGTTAAAAAGCCTATCTTAAAGCCTATATTAGCCATTGAGCTGAATCGCATTTGCCTTTGTGAAAACCTAGATAGCAATAACCTGAATTTAGGCCGATCCTAATTCGGCGATTCGAGTGGGCCGTTTTCAATTATGCTGATTATTCACGTTAGCCCATTCAACTTCGGTTCTCTTTCAAACGGGCACAATTACGCGGTCGAGATTTTTTCAGCTTCGGCGAAACGTAAAATCAAGCTATCCCTCGTTGCTCTAAACTGAACCGGCGACAATTTGTATTAACGATCGAATAGTTTAAGGGGAAAGGGTGTAAAGGGGAAAATCATTCCGAAATCGGCCAATTTCGAGCGGTGCGCCATTGTTGAAGAGAAAAGGGTGAGCTAATTTTCCTTCCGTCCAATATTTCGCGATGGGTTCTTCACAATTATGCGCAATTTTCGCCCTTTCCAACATTTTTTTTTTTAGTTTTATTTTTTTAAAGAGAGATTGTTATCTTTGGTCTTTACGCAGTGAATTATTGTATTCACATTTTTTTAACCGTAATTTTTTTTAGAAAGAGAGAGATTGTTAACTTTGGTCTTTACGCAGTGAATTATTGTATTAACATTTTTTTACAATATTTTTTATTTATTTATTTATTTATTTTTTTTTTGAAAGAGAGAGACTGTTAACTTTGGTCTTCACGCAGTAAATTATTGTACTAACATTTTTTTAATGTAATTTTTTATTTTCATTTTTTTAGAAAGAGAGAGATTGTTAACGTTGGTATTTACGCAGTGAATTATTGTATTCACATTTCTTTACAATATATTTTTTATTTTTTTAAATTTATTTATTTATTTTATTTATTTATTTATTTTGGTTTATTATTCAATAATAAACCATTGTAATCGCCCAAGAAAAAAAAATTTCTAACCCCCCCTCAAAATTTGATGTTTTACGTTTCAAGGCATGTAGAATCCGAATATCCAAGAAAAAAATTTCTGTCCGTCCGCCGTACGCCGTCCGCCGTACGCCGTACGCCGTCCGCCGTACGCCGTACGCCGTCCGCCGTACGCCGTACGCCGTTAGCAGTTTTCCGGCCAAACTGTAAGAGCTAAAAATTTGAAATTTTCACCAAAAATCAATCTCGGTCCTACGACGGCCCAATTCTTGAACCAACTTGCTAGCTCAATTTTAAGGGTATTTTTGGGGGGTTTTGAGGGGGAGAAAATTCATATTTTCCAAGGTTTTTCAGAGAAATGTGTACGTGGTATCAAATTATATAGATTTTTGGACGCTGAATCGAATGAGACCATCGCCGGGTCGATAGCTTTATTGGTTCTCGAGTTATCGCAGCTTTTGTGAAAAATTTGGGAGATTTTCAGAAATTTGACACGAGGGTATAACTCGAGAGTTCTTGGAGCTATAAAAATCGTTCTATACTCATTGGAATGGTCGTTAAACACTCTCTCCAGCTGTATCGTTAGGCAACAGGTTTAGTTTTTAATTAGGAAATTAAGAAAAATAAAAATGATTAAAATTACAATAGTTGCTAAGGATTTTCCCCCTATAGTTACCATATGTTATTCGGTGGGAACGTTCACAAATTTTCGGAATATTTAAAATGACAAATGGATGGTCTTCTTAAATCAATATTGAAGCGAAATAATAATAAACCACTGTACAATCATTTGCAGCGTTTTTTTTTTTTTTTTAAGAGAGACTGTAAACATTGGTCTTTACGCAGTGAATTATTGCATTCACAATGTATTAAAAGTTGAATCTGAAACGTGAAGCAAATACTGGGATTAGTAGCATTTTCGATAGTTTTCAGTCTCGCGAATATTCGTAATCTGACTTAGAAAACCCATTTGACCGACGAAAGAAAAGGGGGAAGAATTTCAAACGGCGGGAAGGCGGTGGAAAGAAGTTGATATAATGGAAGACAGAATAAATGAGATTGGGAGCTGAAAAGTGAGGATAAAGGAATTTCGCGATGCGGTTCTAATTAAAAGGCGGATCATCGCTCTCGGTTCTGACAAACTTCCAAAAATATTTCAATTACATCATTGGTCCTTATTCTTCGCATTCGCTTCTCATATTTCGATTATCGATATAGATTAACCGTTATATTGAGAAAGTAATGTGAGTCTGGTTAATACGATGTGAAATTTAAAAGGAAGACATATTATTTGTTCATAATTTTACGTCCGAGTATTTTCGCATTTAGTTGATTCTTCAGGGCTTCTTAGGTTCGTGCGGTAATTTCCTATGATCAAGTGCACCCTGAAGATGCCAGAAAGGACGGAAAATTATGGGCGACCTATTATTGGTGCGATTATTTATCATTAATAATAAAAATGACATTTTAATTTATAAAAATAATATTTTCTCATTCATGATATAAAAAAGGTCAAAAATACCATTACAATGTGCCATAATAATGTATCTTTCTTGCTATGTCTATTATTATGTCTCCGTTGTTGTGTCTGTTTGTCTTCTTGTGTCTTTTGTTGGGTATTGAGTCTGTTATTGTGTCTCTGTCTGTTGTATTCTGTGTTGTTTATTATGTCTCTCAGTTGTTGTTATTATGTATTCAGACATGTGACATTATCATTACCATTACCATTTTCATTATCATTAAAATTAACATTACCGTTACCGTTACAGTTACCATTACTATTGGCATTTTTATTAGCATTATCATTACCGTTACCGTTATTGTTATCATTACCATTACCGTTATCGCACATTACTACATAATTATTAATTATTTTATCTATTATTATTTATTCATCGGTGACATTATTTATTTATTATTTCATCTGATTCCAATCAGTTCTCAGTGCTGCTTATTAGTTATTACACCAACTATGGCGCAGTTTATCTTCCAAGAGAAGTACAAAACTTGTACAAACTCATTCGCATTTACGGCTGAGTTTATTAGCTGTTTAATCAACAAATACTGCCAATATGCCATTAAAGATGCTCCGATTTCAGTATTTTAAGCGTCTCGGTATACTCAGGGAAAAACCTTCAGGTTAGACGAGACTAGACGGATCTAATTGGGACAGATGGATCATTAAGAAGCCTTCATAGTCACGTTTCTCATTCCCTGCGGCCATTAAACATGCAATAGCCGTCGAGCTCATGAACCGGCATTTTAAACGATGGTAAACGGACGGATCTCATCGCCTTATCGTCAGTTTTTGCAGATTCGAGCGGAGAAAAAATGTAGCGAAAATTGGAAATATCCGTTTTAGATGGAAAATAATTGAGATTTGAAAAAAATTTAAAAAAATAAATTTAAAAAGCGGTGAAAATACCATATTGATGATCATTCTATTAGTTCACAATTTTATCTGTACTCCGGTAACAGTATTATTTCAGTAAGCATTGTCTTAAGTTTAACGCTGTGAAAAAATTTTGATGGTAGATAGATAGTTTTATTTGCCGTCACAAAAATGCATAGCAACGGTCACAAAATCATAAAACAGACAGAAAGTTAAAATATCACAGTATGAAGAGCAAAATTTAAGAGCTAGAGTACCTACTTGTATAAAATTTCCTCTGCTAATAATAAAATTATACACTTGAAAAATAGTGAGATCGGAAACAAACCCGGTTTAATGCACGAGAAAAAAAAACATTTCTCGGCAAGCGTTGAGTCATATTATGACAATACAGAAAAGTGAGTGCAACTAAAACTAATACATGTGTGATTTCGCTACATTAAAAAATCGTCAAAATTACACGGTAATGGTCAAAAATACCATGAACTCGTGTTGAGCAAGAGGTATGACCAAATAGGGAATTAGTTTCTGCATTCTAGGAGTGTTTAATTTTTTTTTTTTTTTTTTTTTTTTTTGTACTTTGTTCTGTATTGACTTATTGTATTTGGTACTTATGAAAGAATTTAAAAAAAAATCTCAAACATTTTTGAAACTTTTCTACGAGGAAGTGAATTTACTGAAATATCAAGTGAATATTAGCAAGGAATGGGCTCTTCGTTATTTTATTCCGAAAGCATTCGCCTATTTCGGCCTCTTCAGTGTAGTCTATGTAATTCGCATCTTCAAATTGCTCCATCCTCGCTTCTTCGGGAAATATTGAAATTTTTCCAAATGCCTTCCGTTCGGCTCGAATAATCCGGAACGGGCGTTTGAATTTCCACACGCGAATCCAAACGAAAGGCGCCGAAGCAGAGAAGCTTTAATGAATCGCCCAGCCGACCGTGGCGATAATGAAACAGAGAAGGGCTGAAGAGTGACCGTATTCACGATGGGCGTTTTCTGCACCGTAAACATCCGACTTATTCGTAAGCGTCGGCGGACAAATAACGCTTGCTAATATCGCATGATTGCAGTCATAGTTCGCCGGAGCGCTTTGTCAGGCTTAACGTACGCACCGATGGGTCAATAATTTCACTGCAAACGCTCGATAGTTGAATCGTGAATTTTAAACGGAAAATCACTAATGAACAAAATTAGTGTCGACTGAAGGAAAAATTCAATTAACAATTACCATTATTAATTAGAGTATGCAAATAAAACCGAATCTAGTGAGTTAATTACTAATTATTTCGAGACGAAACTGAGAAAATTAAATTTTTTTCAGCCAGTATAGACTTCTAAATAGAAAACTGCACTCGAGAGATGACGAAAAATATCTACCTACTATGCGAAAGTACGGTGAGTTACTCGAACGAGGCAAAACGCCCCTTCGTCACATGCCATAATCATAGCACATTTTATATTATTCAATAAATGCAATTAAAAAAAAAATTGCAAGGCTTTTCAATTAGCTGGTTGAATGATGGGTTTTGTCGAAATTAATTGGTCTTTAATTAAATGAATGTCTAATTAAATGCAATACTATTTAATCGCATTCAAAATTTATAAACTTAGTTTTTAAATTGTTTCTCAGTTTTTTATTTTATTTTTTTATTTTCTATATTATATATTTTTTTATTAAGTATTTTTCCTACTAGATAAAAAAATATATTTATTCCTTTTTTATTCAATTTAATTATTTTACTATTCGAACGATTGGACGTTTAAAAATGCCGAATTTATCCCACGTACCTCGATCGATCGGATCTGCCGGAATTCGTTTGTGATTCATGAATATTGAGCCATTTCAAGGCCCGTATTTATCGTTAAAAAAATATTGCTATGATATTGGATGTGAAAAATCGAAAGGCGGCGGGAAATGAATTACTTGGGAGGAGTAAACTTTCCGAATAGAGAGGCGAACTAGTTTGACTCTCGAGGAAAGTCAACAGCGAAGAAGTCGGATTAGAGAAAGGGAATTTAATAAAAGGGAGGAATAAATACCTAGGGCTGACCAAAAGAAGTATTGGCGGCAGTGGAACTATTGAAAATGAAAAGAATCCTATTCGCCGTTCTTTTCATTACTTCCCATCAACAGGAAATGTTCAGAGAGTCGTCCTGAGACAAAAACCGGAGTTTTTCTGCCGATTTTCAGGAGTTTTCGCTCGAATTTTATCAAGAGAAGTTGCAATCTTTAGAATTGGAAATCCGAGGACCAACTGCAGGGACGTTTTTCAATCATCTTTCTTTTCAGTTACTGAAGGACTCCTTCGTCGTCTTTTGATCAACAGACTACAGAAGTCGCGGTCTATCTACTAGGAATTACGACTCCGCTTTACCTCGTTATCGAATCGCATGAATATCAGAAAGGAGCGTATTTTTTATTCGGTTAACTACTCCGAAGAAAGGCCGAAGGAAAAACGCGAAGACCTCGCGATAGGTTGAAAGGAGACAAGAAAATCCGCCTTTTAATATCGCAGCCGTTGCATCCCGAACGATAAAAGTGATAGTCGTCTTTCCTCTGACAGAGAAATAAGAATAACTTAACGTCTTCCGCGAGGATATTCTATTTTGACGGAGCTCGAAGAAGATGGCCGACGTTTTTTGCCGGTCGATCCAAATTCTAACGGAACGTTTTTACGTGTCACATAAATAAGAATCGCCGAGACGCGGGCAGATGGAACTCTCACGTATAAGAGAATATAGTTCGGAAATATACTGTACGGGGTGTCATCCGAAATCCGAACTCCTCGGGACCTCATGGAAGGCCTCAAAGAGTCGAGTGTGTGGGCGCGATAAAGAATCCCTTGGCTGTAAAAAGTATTTATCCTTATGTTCAGAAGGTTTCTCATGAGGCTGCGTCAATGATCTGATATTTTCCTCCGAAACCGAAAATACAATTGATATAGCTAACAAAAAAAAGAAAAAGTGCACTAGTATTACGGTTCAACGTTTCATGTTTGAAGTTTAAGGTTTGGGGTTCATGGTTTTGAGGTTAAGAGGCTTGGGGGCTTGAGATTTTAATGTTCAAGTTTTACAGTTTACGGTTTAATGTTCGAGAGTTAAGGTTTTATGTTTATTGTTTGACGTTTAATTATTAACGTTTACTATTTAACGTTTAATGCTTACTGTTTAGAGTTTAACGATTACAGTTTAACGTTTAC
Organism: Tupiocoris notatus; assembly: GCA_037159825.1. Lineage (NCBI taxonomy): Eukaryota > Metazoa > Arthropoda > Insecta > Hemiptera > Miridae > Tupiocoris > Tupiocoris notatus. The sequence goes on along the minus strand of JASJUZ010000021.1, from coordinate 19,907 downwards.
CATTGTTTACTGTTTACCTTTTAACGTTTACGGTTTAACGTTTACCGTTTACTGTTTAACGTTTACTGTTTACTATTTAACGTTAACGTTTATTGTTTAACTTTTACTATTTACCGTTTACTGTTTAACGTTTACTGTTTAACGTTAACGTTTATTGTTTAACTTTTACTGTTTAACGTTTAATGTTTACTGTCTAACGTTTACTGGTTAAAGTTTAACCTTGAAGTTTAACGTTTACTGCTTAAAGTTTAACGTTTAATGTTCAATGTTTAATGTTTAAGATATCAGGTTTAAGGTTGAAGGTTCAACGTTTCAAGTTTTAGATTCTAGGTTCAAGGCTTAAGGTTATCTTGAGTTATCACAGAGTTATTGCAGGTTTTGTGGGGCAAGTTCGAAATTTCGAGAAATTTGACAAGATGGCCTTACTCGAGATTTTTTAGAGCTACCTTGAAAAACCTTCTTTACTCGTTGGAATGCTAGTCAAACAATCTTGAGATATATCGTAAAGAATTTGCCCTTTGATTTGTTAATTAAGAAAAATGAAAATTATTAAGATAGCTGCTAACGAGTTTCCCCAATCTGTTGTTAGGTGGAAACGATCACAAATGTTTGGACAGCTGCTATCATTAGTGCATTAATAATAAACCACTGGAAATGGACCACATGGAATAATAAACCACTGTATAATCATTTTCAGTTTTCCATTTTTTTATTTTTTTTATTTTTTTTTATTTATTTTTTTTTTTTTTCTGTAACATACATGGTTTTTTATATTTACTTCTTCGTTGTTAAGAGTGGTAAAATCATTGATATGGAAGATCATCGATATTTTCTTCTGGTCTAAATAAAAATAAAGACTTCAGCCACCGACTAAAACTACTGGCTTTGGATGATACCTATTAAAAAACAATAGCTTTCAAACTTTTCCGCCCTCTCGACCCCGATATGTCAATCCGAATAGCAAACAGGATTTTCTCTAACGCATCAACCCTTTTCCGATACGTTTCAATCCTTTACGAATAAAGTCCACTTCCTTCGGCTCTTTTTAGATCGATTTCGCTTCGGAAAGCTTTCGAACCGTCTTATAGCGGTTTTCAAGCCTTTCACACCTAACAGTAACTTTCTATATAAGTTAGCAACCCTTTCAAGGAAGATCAGCCAACCATTGCCGTCTCATATATCGGTTCTAAGAGGGTGACTTCTTGCCCTGGAGAGGGGATCTTAGAAATACTGTTAGTACAAACTTGGCTCACGACGGCAGTTTTCCCACGTTGAATTTCCCCTTAAAATCCGTTCGTTACGTGCGATGTTAAACTTTCCTTTTATAGCATCCTTTCCAAGAAAAACTTCCTGTTTTGAGGTATCGCCGGAATTAGCTGCGAATGAAAGCGATTTCGATTTAAGATATTATAGCGAAAAATAGGTATATAAGTTGCAAACGCCATGTCACAGAATTTTTTTTTTATAATTGTTGTTCCGGGAGTCCTTTATTTTTTTAAGGTAGTTGGTGTCATTTAGGATGAAAAATGCTCTCAATTTGATTCAGTTCCTCATCATTTCGTCAAATAAAATCTTCCACTTTAAACCTGCGAATTTTCCCATTTATTTAATTTTGCTATTAATTTAATTTTATAGCAATTCACTAGCATTGTCGTTGGAATTTGAAATTACGAGCAGGTTCAGCGGTATCGAGTAGAACAATCGAGTCGAAGAAGAACGCTGTTCTGTTCTGAAAATTTAAAATTAAAAAAAAGAAAATCCAGGAAAAATGTAGGTATAGATATTTTAATGATCTAAGTAGATATTTTCTAAGTAGATATTTTAGTAGATATTTTAGTAGATATTTTTATTTTCTAAGTAGATATTTTAATGATCAATTTGTCGAGGACAATAGAGTTTTCGAGATGACACGTTCTTGAGCAGAAGGACAAGGAAGGGAAGGATATGCAGTGCTCCTAACGGTCCGTGGGCTCCTGGTAGCCGGTGACCCCGACTTGAACTTTGGGGAAGGTCACGGCCTATCGTTCCTGCCCAGCCGATGCCAGGCTCCCAGCATCACAATAGCCATCTCATTATTTCTCGCACTCGTCAATCCAAATTTTACACATCTATCGCGTAGGAAACGAAAAACTATTTAAAAAAATGACTATTATCTTTTGGTTTATTATTCAATAATAAACCATTGTAATCGCCCAAGAAAAAAAAATTCCAACCCCCCGCAAAATTTGATGTTTTATGTTTCAAGGCATTTAAAATCCGAATATCCAATAAAAAAAATTCTGTCTGTCCGCCGTACGCCGTTAGCAGTTTTCCGGCCAAACTTTAATAGCTACATTCTTGAAATTTTCACCAAAAATCAATCTCGGTCCTACGACGGCCCAATTCTTGAACCAACTTGCTAGCTCAAGGGTATTTTTTGGTGGGTTTTGAGGGGGAGAAAATTCGTATTTTCCAAGGTTTTTCAGAAAAATATGTATTTGGTATCCAATTATATAGCTTTTTGGACGCTGAATCGAATGAGACACTAGCGGGTCGATAGTTTTATTGGTTCTCGATTTATCACAGCTTTTGTGTCGAATAAGGGAGATTGTCAGAAATTTGGCATGAATTTATAACTCGAGAATTCTTGGATTTATAAAAATCGTTCTATACTCGTTGGAATGCTCGTCAAAAACTCTCTTCAACTGCGGTGTCAGCCTAAAAATTTAGCTTATAATTTGGAAATTGAGAAAAATAAAAATGATCAAAATTACAATAGTTGCTACGGAGTTTTCCCTTATAGTTACCAATCTGTTCTTCGGTGGGAAATTTCTGAATAACTACTATCACAAATGGATAGTGTTATTAAATCATTCATGAAGCGATGGAATAATAAAACACTGTACAGTCATTTGCAGCGTTTATGATTGGTTTTATCTGTCTTCGGACTCAAACATGGAAGTACTGCGCAGCTCAAATGGTTTTCATTTCATACTCCAGCCAACTAATGTGTAATCCGATTTTTTCGTCAAAGCCCGATCGAATATTTTTCAAACTCTCTGCACAGATTTGGATCTTGGTCGTGTTTTACCCTTTGTCCGTGTCAACAGCTAAGAGCACGTAGCGGACTTTTAATTCGCCCACCGCCGCTCGACTTTGTCGTCGATTTAAATTCCCACCAACTTTCCCCTTTGAGAGCATGAATATGAATCAGTCCTTGGAAAAAGACCGAGCGTTTCGGTTCCGAGTTGCGAGCGTTGCAATCAACATAAATTTGACCGAGTCAAAAATTGTGCAAATTGGACGAGCATGAAAAAGGTGTTTCCGATGACAATTGAGTGCGCTATTCAAAATGTAGACGAGGGATAATTTGCTACTATGTATGAAAAGGCTGAGATAAAATTCCCAAAATAAAAATGACATTTTTTTCTGCAATCCTAATTTCTCTGCAATTTCTCTCCGATTTATTTTCTCCTCTTTTCGTCAAGTCGAAAACAATAAAAATAATTAAATTAAAAAATATTTGTCGTTCGTTCGAACGAAATAAAAATAATATAAAATGAAAATTGTTCCATTAAAGGTTGAGGGTCTGAGGAGACTGTTTCTTTACAATTATTTTTCATTAGGCCGAGCACTTTCGCCCATTCGGGCATTTTCAGGGCAGCTAATGCCCACGTGGATCTTTCGGATGGTTAATAGCAAAGAACGTTCGCCTAATTTTTCCCTCCCTCGTCTCGTAAACATATTTATTAGGTACCCATGTTTTTTTTTTTTTTTTTTTTTTTTTTTTTTTTTTTAATGCATTTATTAACAACTATACATATAAAAAAATACACGAAATTTTAATGCTACTCCACTCTTTAAGCAATGCTTGAGCTGAGGGGAGGAGTTCGAGTTAACCATAATTATATAACAGAACATAACATAGGTAATTATTCGGAACACAAAATATTCATAATATTGTTCTGAAAATAATATTCATAAAAACAAAAAAAATATAATATTCATATGAATAGTGAACATAAAAAAAATAATATTCATAATAAAAATGTCAATTGTATTGATCGTTTACAAAACATTGATTTCCTTTACACAAATATGTTTATGACAAGTTGACAACAATGCACAATGTCCCGAAAAACTATTTATTTCTTGTATAATGTGCTTTAAGGCGCGATTTAAACTTTGTTACCTTATTTGTAATTACAGCGGAAATCAATTATGTACAACCTATCTACGGCTAATTGTGTAATTGTTTTCGAAACGAGCTTAAACTCGTTGTAGTACCGTTAAGGCGAGAAAACCGGAAGAAATTCGTTTCGAAATCATACATTTCGTCCGACGTTAGAAACGAACAAAGTGGCCATTCGGTTCAACGAAAGCCCATCCTTAAGTGGTTCCTTTTCCCAAGTAAAACATTGGAACGAATGAAGTGAGCTCCGCGAAGATACTGGCCGGTCGTTTCAGCGGGAAAACTCTTTCTCCTGTAACCCTCGAAACAAACAACCGAAACTCTTCGCTACTCCACTCAAGGGTTTTAGCTTACACTCCGATATTTCCCTGACCTTAAAACGTCGGTTCCGACGCCAAACACATGAGCTTTTTTGGAGACATCTTAACGTCGTCATTGTTGATTCCCCAAAGTGGATTGCGACTTACTCGTCTCGACGTCTTTCGAATCGGAACGCTCCGCATGTTTCACGATTGCAGAGACGCTGTCGTTATAAATTTATATTAGCTGATTCGACACCGATTCGTACGAATATTTATCTGATAATCACATTTCTCTTCGGGTAATAAGAGCGAATTGTACAAAATATCATTGTTTAATTGTATTGATCTCTCGATGGATAAAGATAAATATTTATTTATAAATTTCTATCCGTTGTCTCTTGAATTTCATTCTACAAACATTTCTCACTGTGTCAACATTTTTAATACTCCTACCTTTTCGGTAATCTAGAAAAGTAAATAAGTAAAACTAATGGAATACAATTAATTAAAATGAATAAATAATAATGCCAAAAAGTAATGATGCATATTTTTAATAATAACTTTAAATGTAGACAAATATATTATAATACTCAAATATTTAATTAATAAAGCATATTTAAATATGATAAATGTTTTTTTTAATATTACTTTATTTTTTATTATTATTATGTATTTTATTATTTATTATATAAATGTTTTTATAATATTTATTATATAAATTGATAAAAGGTTTTTAATAATGTGTAAATATGATAAATGTTTTCAATAATAACTTTAAATGTAGACAAAAAATATATAATACTCAAATGTTTAGTTAATAATGAATATTTAAATATAAATGATTTTTCAAATGTATTTATAAACGTAAACGTTTATAACGCAACGTAACGTTTATAACGTAACGTTTTAAATGTATTTGTAATAAATAATGAATAAACGTAAATAAATAGTCACAAAATAAAATAATAACCTATGAATGTATAGTAATAGCTATAATATCTTTTTCTATAGATAATCGTCGTTAGAATAATATTCTATAATAATATAATTCTATAATAATAATAATATTATTTTCAGAATGTTAAGGGATATTATACAGAATATATTTGTAAAAAAAAAAATTATACCCAAAAATATATTGCTGTATCGGAGTCACACGCGACTCTGGTACGGTTTGTATTACGATTAATAAATAAATGTATATTTATCAGTATTAATTATTTTTTACTATTTATTTATTTTTACTCATTATTTATTCGTAATAAATACAATTGAAATGGAATTTATTAATAAATATGTATTATTATTTTAATATTTGAATATCTATAATTGAATTATATAGATAGTTATCTTTTTTAAATTTCTTTTCATTATTATTTGTTTAGTTTATTTTATTCTTTTGATTTGGAACGTTCATATTTTTTGCTGGCCACAAGAGTGAGAAGAATACTGAAATTCGGCAAAATGTGAAACGTTCGTACGAGTTAGAAATTCAAGGGAAAAATTTATTCTCTTCCTCGGCTTAGCGAACTAATAACTCCGTCATAAATCACTCAGATCTCATTAGACGGGACGCGTCCGTGGTTGAAATCTTCCTTAATTGGATAGTGGAAAATCCGAGGTTGAACTTTTTTCGAAGTTTTTTCCTCGAGTCGAGAAATGTTTGAAGAATTTCACATCCTCGAGACACATTCGTCGATTTTCAAAGATTTATCTCCCCGAGTTCACCAAGTTGAATTGTAATTTTCACCGCACAATGAAAATTCGCTCCTCCTAGTCTTTTTGAGGATATTGCCTTTTAAAACACTCAAGTTCATCTTGGCTTTGGTTTTTTCCATTTCGCGGCTTCGCACTTTTTGTAGCGTCTAACCCGTTTAGAAATTTTCCTTTCGAGCCTATTTCCTCATTGAGCCTCCCTCGTTTCCGGGCGTTCCTACCCGCAAACGTAGTTAGTTCGCCGCTCTCGAGCCGAGCTTTTGCCGTATCGAATCCGGAGCCTTTTAAAACTACGAGTAGCGGCAAAAGTAATTAAATTGCATCATTTTTACGAAACGCAAACTCATCGCATTCGGAAAGAGAACAGTTGAAGCTCTCTCGACTTCAACATTTTGGTTTATTATTCGACAATAAACCGTTGTAATCGCCCGAGAAAAAAATTTTCTAACCCCCACTCAAAATTTGATGTTTTACTTTTCAAGGCATGTAGAATCCGAATATCCAATAAAATAAAATAAAAAATTCTGTCCGTTTGCCGTCAACACTTTTCTGGGCAAACTATAATAGCTACAATCTTGAAATTTTCATCAACAATCAATCTCGCTCCTACGACGGCCCAATTCTTGAACAACATTGCTAGCTCAATTTGAAGGGTATTTTTGGGGGTTTTGAGGGGGGAAAAAATGCATATTTTCCAAGGTTTTTCAGAAAAATGTGTATCTGGTATCAATTTCTATAGATCTTTGGACGTTGAATCGAATGAGACCATCGCGGGGTCGATAGCTTTATTGGTTCTCGAGTTATCCAGCTTTTGTGTCGAATATGGGAGATTTTCAGAAATTTTACATGAGTGTATAACTCGAGAGTTTTTGGAGCTATAAAAATGTCTCTATACTCATTGGAATTGTCAAAAACTCTCTTCAACTGCAGTGTTAGTCTAAAAATTTAGCTTTTAATTAGGAAATTATTTAAGAAAGATAATAAGAAAAGTTAAAATTAAGAAAAATTAATTAAGAAAAATAAAAATGATTTAAATTACAATAGTTGCTACGGAGTTTTCCCTTATAGTTACCAATCAGTTTTTCGGTTGGAACGTTCACACATGTTCTGAATAATTACTATCAGAAATGGATAGTCTTCTTAAATTATTATTGAAGCGAAGGAATAATAAACCTCTGTACAATAATTTGCAGCGTTTTCTTATGCAGTTTCGACAAACGCCAGAAGAAGAATTTATTTTTTTCAACTAGGTCGAACCTCCATAAACCATTTTCAAAACCGCTCTGAATGTTTACTCGCGAGTTGGCGCTTTCGGTGGCTCCGGAATCTGCTTTATGTTAATGGAATGAGAGCTGCTACTCCATGGTCAGTTCCTAGGACCGCGACAAACAAACGATTCGAGCGCGAGCTGGCCATAAATCAGACGAATAAACGTCCACCGAGGCGAGTGAAGTGGCCGCCGGGAAAATTAACAAATAATAAACGGCCAGCCAGTTCAACTCGAGGAAAGAACTCGTGTATTTTGGTGATATATTGCCGATATTCGTTTCAAAATTAGGGAAAAAATAATTCGAGGATTTTCCGAGGCGATTGAGCATAATTGATTTAGAAAAGTCGATAAACGGTCAGAGGCAGGAGAGGAGTGTGATATATGTCCATTCTAGAAGTTAAATGAACAATTTTTCTCACGCCGGACAAATTTTATAATAAGGTGAAAAATAGGGCAAAAATTTGCAGAATCGCATCTTACGAATATGGCACCTTTTGAAAATTCAGTTGAAACAATCAATTTTTTATTCATTTCAATTTCAATACATTTTTTCTTTTTTTTTTTTTTGTTGAGGGAGAACATTTTTGCATTAGGATTGTTTTGGTTTGAAAAAAATGCCTTTTTTCATGGTCGATGGCAGGTTTATAGTTTACAATTATTTCGCCTATTTGGCCATGTATAAAATCGGACGAAATTTCGATCTTGAAATTTAAATATAGATCTTCATGCTCCTTATCGAAATATACTTCGGATAGAACTATAATAGTCGCCGTTACGGCTAGAGGTCGAAACTAGGAAAATTCTCGAAATAGAAAAGATTTTCTCAAGAAACAAAAAAATAAAATAAAATGAAAATTGGACGAAACAAAAAAAAAATTTTGACGCGTAATCAGTTGTGGATCGGTTTTATTTATTTCTGTAGTCACTATCTAATTATTTTCTCAACTTTTTAACTCAATATCTCTCTAGCATGTAAAAAATAAATTATATATTTATTTTTATTTTTTTTTTACATTCAAGAGATATTTTTACATTCTAGAGTTTTATTGTGTTGAGAAACTAATTACCTGTGTATTAGTTATAGATAATTTATAGTTTTTTGTAGTACAAATATTTTTCACCTCGCCTTTCGACGAATATATTATCGTCGAATTTCCGCCGTCTTGACGTCCCGCTATTGAGAAACGATTCCGATTCGTCGTGGACACTCGTGGAAAACTCACGCAGAGCACGCACGACAGCGCGCGTCGCCCGGCGACGATTCAGATTCTGCCGACGGTTCACGTGCGACTGGCTGAATAGAACTCCCCCAGGGGCACCCCCAAGACGGGTTGGCGCCTCAGCATTGTACTCCATGCACCTCGTGCCACTCCACTAGGGACGTAAAGCATATAATAGTATTCTATAAATAAATATAATCATTCTATGAATAAATATATGAAGGTATAATTATTTAGTTCAGTACCACCAACCAAATAGATATACCTATATAGTTCGTTGGTGGCAGTGAAATAAATAATTATATTTATGTATTATAGTTTTCCTCTTCTCCTATCCCACAAATCGTAAATAAAGCAAAATTACAAAATAAAAAATAAAAATTCTTCTTTTCCTTGTCGTCGCATTTTTTTTATGTCCACGGGTTGTGAGGGAAAAAACCAGGCGACTCATTCTCCGATTTTTTATTGTCTGGCCGAGCACTTTCGCCCGTTCGGGCATCTTCGAACGACGTGGAGCCATACGGTTTATCATTCTCTGCGAAAATTCGCTAAACGAAAATACTCTGAAAGCCTTGGAAGCACTGTGTGTAATCCATGTTTCGATTCGGATTATTTTGCACGCCTCTCTGGTAGAATGGTTAAATAAATAAATCTCTGTTAAATAAATTTGAATATATAATAAATTAGTAGGTGCCCACCAGGTAATAAGGCTGAGTCTGCACATAAAAGATCTATAGAAAAATCTGAAACGGTTTTTAGGAAAAGGCGTAAATAGTCATCGCGTCGAATTGATTTTGTTAAAAATCGTCTCTCTCTGTTCAAGTATCATGAAAACTCGTGATATTATTATATTCTTATGCAGATTCTATAGTCTCCAAAAGTGGCCGTTCTTGAGGCGATTGAAAGGAGAAAAGGAAAGTCGTTCAATCGTTCGGGAAATGAGAGATAATTACTTTTTTATATTATTTGTGTAGGTAGTCCAATCAATGAGGAAGTGGTCAGGTCAATGCTAGTAGTCCCAAAAATATGAAGATGGTGATTGGTTTGCTGTAAAGTTGAAACATGTTTGTTATTTTTTTCGGAGTTATTTTTATAGGCGGATAATTGTGAAGTCGGTTTTATTTTTTCCCAAGTTTTTTATTGACTTGACAGACGTGTTATTATTGTTCGGAGAGAGTTGCAGAGAAATTAACTTTTTCTCGTCAAATCAATTTCGGACGATCCCATTAATTTCCATTTAGGTATTTCCTAGCTCACATAAATATGGTATCTTAAAAATGAATTTCCTCTTGTACAGCATAATTCTTCATAATGCACTAACTCTACCTATTATTCTGTCGGACCTCCGTATAAATTCGATGCTACAGCTCCTTCTTTCGGTCACGTGAGCACGAATATCGTCTCCTCTTCGTTCATTGCATCGCGCTATCTCCCCTAGGTTTTTCACCCCTCAATATTGTGAAGGCGTTGCGGTCTTTTAGCCGAAGAGCCGTAATGCGTTATCGGTGATGTGCCTCCGAAAGAAGAAGCAATTTCCTACAGCGGAGAAGATGCGATATTTCGACGGAATAATTTTTCCAAGTAGATAGGCGCACTAGCACTAGATACGAGCGAATCATAATACAACGCGTAGAAAGAGATGTAAATTGTCGAAGTCGAAAGAGTTCGCGGATCACAAAGTCGATCGACCAAACTAAAATGCGATTTATCTTGAAAAAAAGTCGAAAAGCAGAAGTTAATCATTATAATAAATTCGTCGTATTTCAATTAGAAGTCACGTGTTTTTTCATATTTCCCCCCAGAATAGCAAAAAAAAAATTTAATTGATTTTATCTGAATGGAAGTGTTTTACTCTGCTCTGTATCGAGTTTGACTGGCGCCAAATAATTTTCACGGCTTTTTCTCCTAAATAAATCACTCGACTCTATTAATCGATTGCAGTTAGAATATAGTGCGAAAATATCAAGTGGAAGGCAAGGCAAAAATCGTATACGGGCGCCGTTTAATGGTTGATCCTCCGCAAATCGCTGCTCGGCTTATCTGGTTGATGCCACCATTTGCAGCTCTCGTGGAACGACCTAACATTATTCTCGTCTTACACACGAACACACCGAGGCGGCGACAATTTCTACCATTTTGCGAGGATCAACGGCTGTAACAAGGTCTTTGGCTTTTGTTTTATCGTCCCAGGAAAACACCACCTGCTCTCGAACGTTTTCTAGCTGGTTAAGAATGACGAGCTGCTGAAGTTGCCAGCCAAATCTTGCGTGTGTAGCGAGTAAATTGAAATTTCTTACGAATTTCACTATTTTGACAGGCCGTCGAAAAATTACGAATTTCTCCTCCGCGTTTTTCAACCGAAACGCTCGATATGTTGTTTTTAGTGAGTGTTAAAATGGATTTTGCAATCCCCTAAACACTAAACAATTTTTTGAAAAAATGAGAAAAAAAATTGGAAAAACAGAAAATGAAAGAACGAGAAAATGAAGAAGAAAGCGAAGGTAGTGGAGAAGGAGGAGATGGGAAAGGGTGAGGTCAAGAAGAAAGAGGAGAAAGAAGACAAATGAGAAGGACGAGGATGATGATGATGATGATCAAGTGGAGTGGGAGGAGGAGGAGAAAGGAGGTGAAAAGTATTAGAGGGGCAGAACAAGAAGAAGGAGAAGAAGAAGCATCAGAGGACTAGGAAGAGGAGGAGGAGGAGAAGGCGGAGGAGGAGGAGGAGGAAACAGATGAAGAAGGAGATGGAGGTGAAGAATAAAAATGAAGAGACAGGATGAGGAATACAAGAAGTGGACGATTAAGGAGGAGCAGTAAGAGGAGAATGAGGAGGAGGATGGTGATGAGGAAAAGGAGGGAAAGGAGGAGGAGGGGGATGAACAGGAGGAGGGAGATGAGGAGGAGGAGGAGGAAAAGGAGGAGGAGGAGGCTAAGGAGATGAATAGTGTGGAGAGGAAGAAGCTTGAGGTAGAGGAGACAGAGGAGAAGAAGAAAAATGAGGAGACTGAGGAGGAGGAGGACACAAGGGAGAAAAAGACTAATAAAAAGACTGAGGGAGATTGATTGATTGTGAAACACAATAGGTACTACATAAAAGAATTTGATTCCTCTAAGAGTGTTGACCATCAATAATAAAATAAAATATTAGGTCCTGTAAAGAATTTAAGAAGAATTGAAAATAAATATAGACTTGGAGATAAATGAAGTACGAACAACATTGGAGAAAATCAAAAACATAAATTGATTAATACATATTCGAATGAAGAAAAGAACGAATTAACTTTGTTCTTCTAGGAGATACTTTTGGAGGAATTTTTAAAACATTTTACAGATCGTTTCAAAATTAAAATTTTTCATTGTGGTCGTTGTAATTTTTTGTGCCTTGAACTGTGAATGATCTATTGTCAATTGCGGTGGAACGACGTGGTATTTGGAACGATTTATTACAGTTTCTAGTATTTATGGTTTGCGCATTGGTTATAGGTATAAAGTTGTTGAAAAGGTAATCTGGAGAGCCGAATTCGAGAATTTTAAAAGTAAGAACAAGGGTTAGTTATTTTCTTTTTTAATTTACAGCCAGCCCAACTTTTTGAACACCGGAATAACAGAGTCATCAAGGTAAATTTTAATAATGAATCGTACAGCAGAACTTAGCGCTTTCCGAAGTCTATCGCAATTGTCCTCATGAAGAGGAGAATAGTGGTAAAATTTAACCGCCAAAAGCGATAAATTATGTGAAAACAGGTTCGTCAGAAATCTGATTCGAATTTTCCAGAATTCATACTGGAAATCCGTTGAGAACGAAATTATTTACAGAAATTTTTCAACTGAATTTAAAAATCGGACGTTATTGATTATCTGATAACACACATAGTACTTCCATTAGTTGAGTATTTTATTCATTTTTTCGACAGGCATAAATTATTTGAGTGCTTGAGGTTTTCAAGAAAATGTTCGGCAAATTGATGAAGCCGGTATTTTTATCTATGGTCGCACAAAGTGCTCCAGTTTTTTATTTTTTTTTGTTTTTTATTTATTTTATTTTATTTTTTTTTTTTTTTTTATTTTTTTTTTTTTTTGGCTAGGAAATTGGTCATTGGTCTAGTATTTATACTGATAAATTTCGTCTCAGATTAATTTTCTATTAGGCTTTTATTCACTTTTTCTAAATACTGCGGTTGGTTGTTTAAACGCAAACATGGTTAGTGTACTGTGCCAACAGATTCGTTACCTACGTTTTTGTTTTTTCTCGTTACTGTTTTTTTTTTTTTTTTTTTTGTATCGCAAATATTTTCCTCGCCTTTTGTTCTATAACAAGCACTCGACCGCAAGGATATACTTCATATTTTCTAAGAACTAACCTCGAAAACTTTCTCCGCTTCTTTGGCGCTTGAAGGGACCGGAAAAACTCACTTCTCCGCGAAATGAAAACACCAAACGTTTCATCGTCTGCTGACCTAGCAGATCAAAGCCATGCAACGTGTTTTCTCCGACGGCGAAAATTCGTCGGCCGATCGTTGATCATTGCGCCATCTCGCGAATAATTCCTCTTCCTTAGCGTTTAATGAAAAAACTTTCCTTTCTGACTTTTCCGAATCAGGGACCTTCAATCTCATATATAAAGTTCCTATTCTCTCTCTTTTTAACCTCTGAAAAGGAAAGGGCAAGGAGAAAAAGAATCTCCGCGCAATATAGCGAACTTGGAAGTTGGCCCTAAGTAACGTTTTCTTTTCCTGGTCGAATATCGCTCGAAAACCTTCAGGCCTCGAGCGACTTCGAGATGAAGAGCATTCATCAGAATATTCGGATCGGGCTAAATCCAATATTCGCCCCCGTTCGCTCGTTCGGCCGAAATGGTTCTGAATGTAAAACTATCAGTTTCCCTATCGATTAAATAATGAATTTTAGTGGATTTAGTGTTCTATAAAAACATATCCGCCATCCGTAATTATAAGAGAAGTACGTAAGATTTATCGAAATAACAAAAACTCCTTCGTTCAAGTTTTCAAAAAAAAAAAAATAATAATAATAATAATAAAATAAAATACACGAAATGCACTCTCGATTTTTAACATCGAAACGAAATAAATCCAGTCAGTTGACTAAAATATTTGAGTTTCCACAAATTGTTCTAATTTAACTTATTTAGATTTTGGTTTATTATTCAATAATAAACCATTGTAATCGCCCAAGAAAAAAATTTCTAACCCCCTCAAAATTTGATGTTTTACGTTTCAAGGCATGTAGAATCCGAATATCCAAACGCTGCAAATTATTGTACAGTGGTTTATTATTCCTACGCTTCAATAATGATTTAGGAAACCGAGAAAAATAAAAATGATCAGAATTACAATAGTCGCTATACCAATCTGTTATTTGGTGGTAACATTTAAAAATGTTCGGAATAATTACTATCATAAATGGATAGTCGTTATTGAAGCGAAGGAATAATACACCTCTGTACAATAATCTGCAGTTTTTTTTTTTTTTTTAATTAAACATGATTTTTTTTTATATTTTTAATTCTTCCGTATATTTTTATCCCTCTTTTATTCCTATTATAGTTTTTCCTTCTCAGGTATACCTTACCCGCACAACCGCTAGGGAATGTAATCTAGCGCACCAACGAGCGACTTAATTCGTCGAACAATTATCGCATCGGTCGTACAATAATTCAACGAGTTGAATTCATTGGCTTGCAAATGATCGCCCTTGATGTGGAGACTCTGTAATTCAGCTTCGTCGCTTCAATCAACAAGTGAAACCTGTTCAGTGCTCTCAAATCGCATTCACCTTTGCCTTTGAGGCGTCGATGAATTTCCAAGTCGAATGCGTTCTTGTGAATTTCCCTTTCCCGACTCGAAGTTGGCGAAGAGAATTCGCAAGTAGGACGTCCGATTTTACGGGCGATCTTTTCGGGAAAGTCGTGACAGATTAGTTAACCAATTCGAGCTATTTGTATGAGAAGAGATTGATTGACTGCAGCTTTTTATTTAACCAGGGAAGGTTAAGACCTAATGGTCCTTCCACCTCCCCTGGGAGCATTATTACAAATTATAAATATATTCCTCGGATCGTAAATTACAATGTAGAAGAAGATTATACACAAAATAAAACACCACACTTCTTTCAACAGAATATCGTAAAAATAAAAATTCAGAAATCATCAAAATCATATAACAGGTACTACCTACAAAAAAAAAAATAAAAATAAAAAATAAAATAATTTAAAAAAAAATAAATAAAGAGCGAGACAAGAAAATCGAACTTTCCACCATCAGTCAAGAGCTTCGACCTTAAAATTGAGGTTTTTGATAAGGGTGATAAAAATCGAGAACAGAAAGTACACTCTCTTCGACTTCAGCGGATTTTTATTTTTACTAGGTTCTATTTGGCGTATTCATACACATGAGTAGACGAAAGGAAATTCGTCATGGCATAAAAAATTTGAAACGGAAACGCCCGATAAAATTTGAAGGAAAAGACATCGACAGGTGAATTTCCGCATTAATTTATAAAAAAAAAGATTTTAATTTGAATTCATTTTCTTATGCTTATATTCTGCGAGTACAAAAAGAACTACATTTATATACATGAATCGGCTTGGTAAAATTATCCGTTCAATTCAAAATTTGTCGACCAACTGCAAAATGTGTTGCTGTTCCATTTCTTTCCAATCCGAATCGCCATCGTCTCCCAGATTACCGGCGTACTCTGAAAAAATAGAATTGCTGTAAATCACGAGACTAAATTTCTAATTGTGGATTTCACCAGGTCAAACTTGAACTGCGAATTAGCTGATCTCCGATTTAACGACAAGTCCGCCATGCTAGAAATATTTCACTATCGGATCGAAGGTGGCCACTAGGAAGCCTAGGTTAGCTTCAGAATTCGTTGCCGCAGACGCTCTATCATACGGAAAACCAGTTTTGCCGGGTCTTTTGGGGGAAAACTTTCCCCAAATATAATGGCGGTATATAAGCTTAAATTAAGTAAAATAAATTGTGGATTATCAATTACAAGACAGGCTCCTCTGAAAAGCTAAATTACCGCCAAATTCTTTAATTTTAAAGATCTAAATTTAGTTATAGATATTATTTTAGCTAAAAATCAATCCTTGACTCTTCTGAACTTGAAAGACTAAAAATAAATTTTTTTTAGATAATATTGTTACCCCGATAACCTTTATATGACAGACTCAAATAAACTAATATAAAATACTTGAATAAAATATAATTAATTAATAAACAAAAATGGGAGGCGGGTTCAGTGGGACATATATGGTACTATTACTAATATATTCTACGAATTTATTATCCATAGATTGCTGTATGAAATCTTAACGGATAAAAATATGATTTTTACTATTACTCTCTTATGATAAGAGATTTTCTAGATTCAGTTATTTATGTGGTTTAAACTGCAGGAAAACTCCCCCAAAACAAAGAAAAATAAATCTTTTTCTAAGTCCTTCCACATTATATCTTTTTTTATTTTGCTTCCTTCTTCCCTTTTTTCTTGAAAAATATTTTTTTAAAAAAATATATATCTAGGTACCTATCTAATTTAAAGAAAAAAAAAAATTTTTTTTTGTTAGCTGACAAGTTGAGGAATAATTCCCATGTATGCCATTTGAGTACCCCAACTTCTCTTAATAGTTGAGGGTACATAAATGTACACGTTCGCAGACATGTTTTGCCATGTAGGCAAAAATAGTACAGCAAGAAAATTTCTTTAATTTTTTTTATGCAAATTGAAAGTTAAATAATTTGCCTGAAGGTTCAGCAGAAGAGTGTTTGACAACCATTCGAACGAGTGACTACTCCGAGCCCTATACAGGAATTTCAATTCAAATATTCAATAGATATACGATTCGAGAATATCATTTAGGTTATACACACCTCGCATTATGTGTCTAATCGTTTTGAGTGAGGCGCCTCTCTGGTTCAAAATTAGCGTCACCCTTTGTTTCACCGATGGCGGCCCGCTTGCGCAAATTTCGAGCATAATATAATCGATCAATTGCAACGTGAACAGGCCACCTTCCAACCTTTTCAAATAAATCTCATCTTCGTCCATTTCTTGTTCTTTCTGCAAAAGAGGAAAAATTCATAATCATTCCATAAGTAAATATTGCTTTGTAAGAAAATACAAAGTATTAAGCACACGAATGTTCGATCCAAATGGCGTTCTGTTGACTGGTTTCAACTAACTACAAAAATTTTATTGTTTTTGAGCCTGTGCGAAAAAAATGGTTTCAGCCTGGTGGTTTTTCTTCTATTTGGCAATACGCACTGAACGTGTTAAGGCCCAGTTCAGGTTAGCAATTTTTTGGTTAACATTAGTTTATTATACTTACAGAGCCGACGAGGCGTTCGATTTCATTGTCGATCAGGTCAACTTTTTCGATATATTTGAAATGAAGTTCGAGCAGTCGGTCGACCTTTTCGTGGTCGTTTTCTGTGAATTTACTCAGAAGCCGAGCTCTTTGCGGGCCGCGGCAATTGCGAAGCATCGAGGCAATTATTGAAACAACATGCTCTGAAATGGTAAAGAGTCAGTAAATGATAAAGAATAGGTTAGGTTTTTTTTTCTTACAATCAACAACTATTTCTCAAGGGGCGAATGAAAATCAACCCGGTTACCTTCGTGCTCTTCAGCGGTCAGCATCTTTTTACGGTTTTTGCTAGGCGTTTTCATAAACAGAGGGAAAATCGTGCGAAGGCCTAAAATGTCGACGAACTTGTTGCAATTGTCTTTCCCGTCAGAGCCGGTAAGCGCGTAGTCGACTACTTTCAAAGATCCGTTTCTGCTCAATTTCTTTTCCCTACAATAAAGCCAGTGTCAAGATAGAGGGCAAAAATGTTCAACACATAGATGCAAGACTATAGAAACGCGAACGAGCCCGATCCTACGAGCTAAACAATTTAAATGGAGGGAATCGAGAGTCCACTTACCTCAACATAAGGTTCATCAACTGCAAGCCTTCTCCTTTAAGGAAAAACTCCTTGTTTTGAGGCATCATCAAACTGCAGCAAAGCGAGTCGAACAGATTTTCCATAATTTCGCATTCTTCGCTCGTCGTCGGGTCGTGCCTTTTGAAATGCTGTGAAAAATAGAAAACCTTGCGATAAAAATAGATGGACGGAAAAACGCGAGATGAAAATTCTTTCATATACCTCTTGAGATTGAAAAATAAAAATATCAACTCACGGCAAGCTGTTGAAGAAGAATATCTATACCGTCCAGTTGTCCTAAAAGGATTTTATTTTCCTTGTTATTCTGCAACAGAATCGACAATATCTCCGTGGCATAAAGTTTGTTCTGTTCGGCCGGCAATTTGGCCTTCAGACGTTTCAAAAGCCATTGCAGCAATCCTTGTTTGCCAACTTCGGTGACGAGTTCGGGCCGCAGTTCGATTATATTTTCTATTATAGCTGCAGATAATAAAAACCTTAAGAGATTACCAAGGCGAAGAAAAATTCATAATGCGAGAAAAATTTGGCAGAGCTTTCGGCGATCGGTTTCTGTTTCCCTGTGTCTCTGCGTTTGAATCGGCATTGAACGACTCGGCTTGTCAAAAACATTCATATGTCACTGCTCTTCTTCCTAAATATATCTAGAATCAGTTTTTATCACCTAATGTATTGTGAACGCCATCTGCTTCCTCTTTGACGTTCTCGTCCAAGCGCTGAAGGTTGTGTAGCAGCAGAGATGTGGCCTGCTGGCTAACCAAAGCTTCGACTAGCGCCTCGGCACCTTCCGCACTTTCGTTCAATATGTCCACATCGGTCAATTCCTGGAAAAGCGACATTTCCTGAAAGCGCTCTGGTTATAACGTTATAAAAAAGAGCTCTCCCAAGAAGGAATACGAACCTGGAGAAGATCTATGACGCCGACGGATATATCGGTATTCTCGTGGGAGACGAGTTCAAGAAGCGAGGAAATCGCATTAAGCTGGACCATGATTGGGTATAAATCGGGAACAGTTGCCACTGCGTGCAGCTCCTGAATTGCTTCATGCAACTCCAACTCCGATTCCATGAACCTGAAACAGCGAGTCAATAAAATACTTCCATTTACTACGTAAACATGGAAGTAAAACTACTTACTTCAACTCAGTATTCCAGCTAAATTATATGAGATAAATCCAGAAGTTATGAATTTGTCGCTATGTTATCCCATATGTTTGGTTTCCATGTTTATGTTTGGTTTACTCAATTTTACAATTTTCATTTTCATTCTTAGCCGTGTTTTGTGCATTAAAGCCTAAATTAAGAAGGTGTTCTTTCTCATTATAATAATTCTCTTTCTTGTCGTCGCATTTTTCGATGTCCGCGGGTTGTGAGGTAGAGAGAAACCAGGCGACTCATTCTTCTATTTTAATTTCATCGTTGTTGTTTTGTCGCATCAATCTATCTTCGCTGTTGAGATTGACAGAGAGAAAAACACGGCGACTTGTTCTCTCGTTTTTTACTATCCTGCCAAGCACTTTCACCCCTTCGGGCATCATCAGGGCATCGTAGCACCATTGCAAGGTATCCACGGCCAGTAAAACGTATAGTAAAAAACAGGAGAAAAAGTCGCCGTGTTTTTCTCCCTCAATCTCAACAATGAAGATATATTAATTTGTAAAATGTAACTCGAAACACTCACTTGTCAGGTGCGTCCGGAAATTTAATTCTCATCTCTTGATTCTTCAACGACCTTTTCTCAAACAGAAGTAGCATTCGCTTCAGAGTAGCTTCGTCGAGGACGTCATTCTAGAAAACCGAAATGACCACCACGAACAGTTGAATAGATTGATCGAGCGATTCACTCAAGACCAAAACAACGCTGCAAATGATTGTACACTGGTTTATCATTTCTTTGCTTCCATCATAATTTGGAATGCCCGTCCACTTATTGAAGTTCAATACAAAAGCTGCGATAACTCGAGAACCAATAAATCTATCGATCCCGCGATGGTCTCATTCGATTCAGCGCCCAAAAGTCTATAGAAATTGGTATCGAATACACCTTTTTCCAAAAACCGTTGGAAACTACGAATTTTCTCCCTCTCAAAACCCCCCAAAAATCCCCTTATAATTGAAGTAGCGATTTGGCTAAAGAATTGAGCCGTTGTCAGACCATGATTGATTTTCGGTGAAATTTCAAGATTTATCTACTACAGTTTCATCTCTTTCTTATTAACCGACTTCAAAAGGTGGAGATTACTATGGTTGACT